>PVIU01000512.1:0-180683 GCA_004026605.1 Ondatra zibethicus
GGAGTAGTGATGGGGTGCAGGGCATTGGAAGAGAGGGGAGCTGGGAGGGAGTAGTGATAGGGTGTAGGGGGCATTGGAAGAGAGGGAAGCGGGGAGGGAGTAGTGATGGGGTGCAGGGGGCATTGGAAGAAAGGGGAGCTGGGGGGGCCTGATCAAGACACACACAGTATATGCGGGTATGAAGTTCTCAGACAGAAGAAGTGATTATATCTTTATAAAATAGTGCAAAACAAAACACTTGCCCTGAAAAGACAGTTCAGGCACATAGCAAGACATCAAGAAGATGAAAATTAAGCTGCGGAGCTTGGAATGAAAGTAGAAAGCTGAAGTGTGCTCAGAAGCAGAGCATTTCCTTGACATAATGGCCCTGGAAGAGATGATGTAGATATCTCACTTAGGGTCAGCAGCTCAGCTCAGAATTTTAAGATTACAAAATCCCAAAGTAAAACAATAATAATCTCACATGGATAACATTTTATTAAGAATAGATTATTTTGCCAGGCGGTGGTGGCACATGCCTTTAATCCTAGCACTTAGGAGGCAGAGACAGGTGAATTTCTGTGAGTTTGAGGCCAACCTGGTCTACAAAGTGAGTTCCAGTACACCCAGGGCTGTTACACAGAGAAACCCTGTCTTGAAAAACCATAAAAATAGATTATTTTAAAAACAAATGTGCACTCTAATGAAACATAAGATGGCACTGAAACATAATAGCAAACAAATCAGACCAAGACTTTTAACCTACACGCTGATGATCACTTTATAAGTAGAAAATAAATTGTTCTACTGGGCATGGTGGTGCGAAGGAAGCTGAAGGGGAGAGGAGATCAGGGCTGTTCAGCCTAAGCTACGTAACAAGATCCTGTATCAAAAAAGTTTTATAATGGGAATGACTGAATAACAGTGCAAAATAATGGTAGTGTTTTCACATTTGAGTCTGGATCTGGGTAAGTGCACATGCTTATCACATACTTTGTTGCCCCCTCATTGGCTCAGCGCCCCCAATCCAGGGCTGAGCAGGCTGTTGTTGAAAAGCTTGCATCACTGTAAACGACAAATGAAGAGATTTGCTAAGTGCAAACGGATTTCTAGAGGACCTGTTTAAATATGTGAACAGATACAGTTTCTAGGTTAATACCAGGGTTACATATCAAAACATGCCAACTTGTCTGTGACACTAACTTTAACTGTGACCTTCTAGTGCAAAGGAAGATGCAGTGCTAGTTAGTGATGGTCTGATTCCCAGGACTGACATAGCATTTAACTAATGCTTTATATCACCCACACTGTGATATAAAACACTGATTCTTATCTTCCCAACTTCCTTTATGAAAGAATGATTCTTTTTTTAAGACTGATTTTCTTTTTATGTGTATGAGTGTTTTGCCTGCCTGTATGTCTGTACACCAATTGCATTCAGTGCCCCTAGAGGCCAGAAGAGGGCGTCCAGTCCTCTGGAAGGAGAGTTACTACAGATGGGTGTTAGCTGCTGTGTGGGTCCTTTGAATCTGAGTCCTTTGCAAGACCAACAAGTTCTCCTGACTGCTAAGCCATCTCTCCAGCCTCCATAATGATCCCTTTTTGTTTTTGTTTTTTGAGACAGGGTTTCTTTATGCAGCCCTGGCTGTACTGGAAACTTGCTCCGTAGACCAAGCTGGCCTCAAACTCTTGCCTTTGCCTCCCAAGTGCTGGGATTAAAGGTATGTGCCACCACTGCCTGGCCTATAGTGACTAATTTTTCTTTTAAATTAAATTAAATTTTTTAAAAAAATTATTTATTTTGTGGTTTTTGTTTGTTACATGTACAAGTGCTCTGTCTGCATGTGTGCCTGCATGCCAGAAGAGGGCATCGAATCCTATTATAGATGGTTGTAAGCCACCATGTAGTTGCTGGGAAATCAACTCAGGCCAGTGCTTTTAACTCTGAGTCATCTCTCCAGCCCCCTCATAATGATTCTTAAGTAGGATATTTAAATTAAAGCCTTCTCTTGCTAATGTTTCCAAGTGTAGTGAACCCCCTCCCCATTTTCCACCATGTTAATAGATGGGGAATTTATAAGGACACAAATTCCATTAATGACTGTTTAGCACAATGGTTCTCATCTGTGGGTTGCAACCCCCTTGCGAGTCAAATGAACCTTTTTACAGGAGTTGCCTAAGACCATTGGAAATATCAGATATTTACATTACAATTCATAACAGTAGCAAAATTACAGCTATGAAATAGCAATGAAATAATTTTATGTTTGGGGTCAGCACAACATGAAGAACTGTATTACAGGGTCACAGTGTTAGGGAGGGTGAGGAGCACAGTGTTAGGTTTGGCAGAGTAACAGTAGCAGGTTCTCCCCTAGGGCCTATCTGGCCACAGGTTCTCAGCCCCAGTAGTGGTTCAGTCTTTGAAGTGGGCCTTAACTAGAATCAGAAAAGCAGTTCACTACTCGCATAACATTGGGTCACTATTGTGTCAGGAGGTGTGTCCTGCCAGGGTGGTCCCTGCAGCTCACACAGGAGCGCTCAGCTAGGTAGGAACGATGACTCTCTCCAGTAGTGTACATAGCACACTGACAGCTAGCCAGTAGGAAGAAGCTTCTAGATCAGCACCAGTTTGATTTCTCCTTGTCCTGTGACTCAGTTGTGGTAATTCTTCAGTAATAGGGTCTAACCATCACATTCTGAAGGGTAACCAAGAGCACCGGCAGTAGCCTGTAATTATTAGGTGTCTGTGGGACCCCACTGGCTAACTACTCCAAAAGAGGTAGCCCATTTAGGTACTGTGGGTTTTGTTAGCCTGTTGTGTCTAGTAGTACCGTTGTAACTCCATATCTCTGTTTTTCATCTATGTATAGATGACTTTTCAAAAGGACTTTAGCATTAGAGTGAGGACTCCACATCTGTGTCCCAAAGCTGTCATTCTTCATATCATTGTTTTCTGGAGAATTAGGATTTCAACTTATGACTTTATAAGGTTCACAAATAATCACAATGTTGTAGACACTAAAGAGGTTCCTCGTGTTTCCTTTCTCATGGACATTTGTGTGTTTACATTGGGTACTACTCTGTAGCCCAGGGTGGCCTAAAACTTGCTATGTAGCATAGACTGGCCTTGAACTCACAGAACTCCTCTCTCAGCCTTCTGTTAGTATTACAGGTGTGAGCCACCACACCTGGCACTTAAAGGTTTTAAAAAGTGTGGGTGACTTTTTTTGTGGGCGATAGAGCTGCAAACTCATGCCCTCAGGCTTGTGTTGTGTTACTCTTACTCACTGACCCATCTCCCTAGCACTTCAGATTTAAAAAAAATATGGATTATTTTATGTGTGTGAATGTTTTGCTTTCATGAATGTCTATGCACCATAGGCATGCCTGGTGCCCAGATGCCAGAAGAGGTGTCAGATCCCCTGTATTTGTAGTTACAGATGGTTGTGAGACACCATGTGGGTGCTGGGAATCAAACCGGGGTCCTTTGCAAGAGCACCAAGTGCTCTAACCTGCTGAGCCATCTCTTCAGCCCCACTTCAGGTTTTTAATAAGAGCAATCCATGTATCCAATTGAGTACATTATAGAAAAAACAGCTGCCAAAGGATGACTGGTAAAGCTGACCAAAAGGTTCCTGGGAAAGGTTGTCTGATCAGCTTCCCAAACAGGGAAGTTCTGAATCTAGATTGCCCATGGGCTTGTGTATGCTATAACTGAGGATCTTTCTTCCAAGTACTTGCTTGGTTGGCCACGTCCATCAAGGAATAGGACCTGGGGAAGATGTTGCAGCTGTGTGCAGATAACTACTCCTCATGTGAGGCCATAAGTTCTGTGTAACTACCAGAGCAGTGCTGTTTGTACATAGCATTGCATTCATAGGAAGAACCAATTATTTTGGGAAACATTCCTTATAGTTTTGCTGAGAAGAAACCAGGTGTGGTGGCACATGCCTTTAATCACAGGGAGGATTAAACTTGGGAGGCAGAGGCGGAGGATCTTTGTGAGTTTGAGGCCAGCCTTGTCTACATATCAAATTCTAGGACAGTCAGAGCTAATATAGAGAAACCCTGTCTCAACAAAGCAAAACAAACAAACCAGTATTGCTGAGAAGAAAGGACTGAGGCTCACTAGCAGAGTGCTTTTCTCACATGTGCAAGACTCTGGGATCAATCCCCAGCTCCGCCAAAAAATAAAGATAAACAAATACAAGAAGAAACAGCCCGCTGGTTACTGTGGTTTGTCTGGTGTACTGCAGTGATGGAGGGTGCAATTCAAAGTGAAGACCTAGCATGAGAATGTTGAAGTTCCAAGTAATATCTCAGTGGTGACCATGATGTCACTCAGTAGGTGGAGTGGTCAGGAAACTAATAAAAGTAGGAAGTTTTAATTCACAGTTCACAGTCTGCAACCTAAGATGCTTTGTTCAAATAGAAGTGTTCAGCTTCCAGCACCACAAAGAACAAAAACCAAACCAAAGATACTGCAGCTCCTCAGATAGCATCTTGCTTAGAGAAAGAAGCTTCAGTGCATTCCTGTTAGAGTGAGGGACAAGGCAGGAACACCTACTAGCAGAAAAGAAGTAGAAAATAGAAGCAAAAGAAAATGGAAGTGTTCACATTGGTACTTGTTGATTGGTACTACCTCTGTGTAGTTGGTCAAGAGAAACAACCAAGGCCAGTAGCATTAAAATTAAGTTAATCATGGAAAGTAACTAGTTATAAATTAATATGTAAAATCAGTAATAGTCACATTTAATGTTCTTTGTTAAAAGATATAATGAAAGCAAGATTCTATTTGTAGGAGGAACAACAACAAAATAAATGATAGAAAAATATCAGATACATAAAGTGGGATTTCCTGCATCTGAACTACCAATTTTTTTGGGACAAAGTTGTCCATAATAGTAATTTACCCTTTTAATTAAAACAATTCTATTTAGGTGAAATTCATATATTATAAAATCCACTTATCTAAAGTAAACTGGCTCTTAGTATATTTCAGAGTTGGAACAACCATGACCACAATATAATTTTAGAATGTTTTGTTCTTGTCCCATGACACTCATATTGGGTACTAAACCCAGGGCTGTGCATTTGCTAAGCAAACACTCTGTCCCTGAGCTAAATTCTTTTTTTAATTTAATTTTAAACAAATTTTTACATACAAGCTTAAGTTCTTGAGTTTTAGTTGCAGAACATTTTCATCCCCACCCAGCGAACTTCCATACATACTGGTGGTCTGTTTCCATTCATCTTCCCCATGTCACAAATTGAAGGACCATAGATGTGTGAGTTTCTGGACTTTTATATTTTTCTTTGATACAATATAGTATAATTATATTCTTTCCCCTCTCCAAACTCCCAACTTCTTGTGGATTGGACTCCTTATCTCCTGACCCACCAACTCCATGGTCTCTCTCTCTCAAGAAAAAAAGCAAAAATCAGAACAGACAAACAAAAAAAAAAAGAAAGAAAAAGAAAAAAATCAGATAAAAACTATCAAAATGAAACAAAAGTGCACAAAAAAACAAACAAACATGGAGTTTGTGTGTATTGGCCAGCTACTCCTGGGTATGGGGCGTGGTTGATATACCCAGTGACACCCTATTGAAGAAAATTGATTTTCCCTTTTCCAGCATGTTTCAATTGCAAATAGTTTCTGGGTTAGGGGTGGCACTCTGTGTCCATTCCCTTTCTCAGTGCTGGGAATTATGTGGTTTGAACCTGTGCAGGTCTTGTGCTTGCCGGCACAGCCTCTGTGAGTTCACATATCAATTCTGTTGAGTCTGGAAATGCTGTTTCTTTGAAATCAACCATCACCTCTGGCTCTTATAGATCTTTCAGTGTCCTCCTCCCCATAGATCTTGGAGCCTTGAGACATTCCATTTAGGACTGAGTGCTCCAAAGTCTCATTCTGTGATGGGTCTCTGTGTTAATTCCCATCTACTGCAAGAAGAAGTGTCTCTGATGAGGGCTGTGCAATGCTCTGGTATCACTCAGGACCACTGTTTCTAGGGCCATCCATTTACTTGAAAATTCATAATTTCATAACAGCTGAATAATATTCCATTGTGTAAACATACCGCATTTCTATTATCCATTCATGAGTTGATGGACATCTGGGATGTTTCTAATTTCTGACTTTTATAAATAGAGCAGCAATGAACAGTAAGTATCTCTGTAGTAAGATGTAGAGTCCTTTGAATAGACACTGGTTTCCATGGGGCTGCACCAGTTTGCACTTCCACCAGCAGGTAGTAAGTGTCCCCCTTTCCCACATCCTCACCAGCATGAGTTGTCATTTGTTTTATTGATCTTGGCCATTCTGATGAAATCTCAAAGACAGGTTTAATTTGGATTTTCCTGATGGCTAAAAGATGGTGAACATTTTTAAAGTGTTTCTTAGGCATTTGCATTTCCTCTTTTAGAACTCTATTTAGTTCTATACCCCATTTAAAATTGAGCTATTTTTCCCTTGATGTTCATTTTTTTTAGTTCTTTATTTCTAGATACTAACTCTCTCTCCTTTTCTCCCTCCCTGCCCCCTCACACATTACACACATAAAATTGCTAAATTTTTTCCCATTCTGTAGGCTGCCACTTTTTTTGAATAATGGTGTCCTTTGCTGTTCAGAAGCCTTTTAGCTTCATGAGGTCCCCTTAATTAATTGTTGGTCTTAGTGACCACTTAGTGGTCAGTGTCCTGTTCAGAAAGTCTTTTCCTATGCCAGTAAGTTCAAGCCTATTCCCACTCTGTCTCCTATCAGATTCAGCGTGTCTTTTTTGTGGGTTTTTGTTTTGTTTTGTTTTTGAGGTTCTTAACCCATTTGGAGTTGAGTTAGTATAGGATGATAGGTACAGATCTATTTGCATTCATTTACATACAGATATCCAATTTGACCAGCACCATTTGTTGAAATTGTTCTTTACTCCAGTGTGTATTTTTGGTTTCTTTGTTAAAAAAAAAAAAAGTCAGATGTCTATAGGTGTACAGAATTATGTCTGGGTGTTTATGTTATTCCATTGATCAACATGTCTGTTTTAATTCCAATACCATGCTGTTTTTATTACCATAGCTCTGTAATATAACTTGAAATCTGAGGTGTTGAGACCTCCAGCAGTTCTTTTGTACTCAGGGTTGTTTTAGCTGTCCTGATTATTTTTGTATGTGTGTGTTTTGTATGTGTGTGTGTGTGTGTGTCTGTCTCCATATGAAGCTGAAGATTATTTTTTCAAATTCTGTGAATTGTGTTGGAATTTTGATGGGATTGCATTGAATTGGTAAATTGTTTTTGATAGGATGGCCGTTTTCACAATATTAATCCTACCAATCTGTGAGAATGGGAGATTTTTCCATCTCTTGGTGCCTTCTTCAATTTCTTTCCTCAGTGTCTTTCACTTGCTCAGTTAAGAGTTATCCAAAGGTATTCTATTTTTACTTATTTTTTGAGGCTATTGTGAAAGGTACCGTTCATCTGGTTTCTTTATCATTATGCTTGTCACTTATATATAAGGAAGTCTACTTCTTTTTGTGTGCTAATTTTGTCAAAGAAATTTGATAGCATTAGTTGCGCCTGTACAAGAAAAATGAATGGTAAGGGTTGAGTGGGCGGAACTCTTTTTTTTTTAAGATTTATTTATTTATTTCTTATGTATACAACATTCTGCCGCCATGTATGCCCACATGCCAGAAGAGGGTGCCAGATCTCATTACAGATGGTTGTGAGCCACCATGTGGTTGCTGGGAATTGAACTCAGGACCTCTGGAAGAGCAACCAATGCTCTTAACCACTGAGCCATCTCTCCAGCCCATGGGATTAACTCTTGACTGATTTTCTTCTTCATTTTGTACCATGTGACCAAATGGCCTATTTTAAAAAATGCAGGTTTTTAGCCTTGGTTCATTTTCCTCCTTTCATCACTGTTTTTTTTTCCCCTTTTCCCTCCCTGATGTTCTGGAGCAATACAGCCAGGGTCTGAGAGGGATCTGCAAGTGAAAGGTTCTGACCTTGCTGCACTGTCCATGGATAACAAAACCTTTTCCTCTCTGGCTCTCTACAGATCGACCTGCTGGTTGGGCCGAGAGTATCTTTGAGGAAGAGATATCAGAACTTGAGCCTGTCCTCTCCAGGTAAACTTCTTTCCAGTTCTTCTCAGTTTCAGTCCAGGCAGAAGAGAGATTCTCACTGGCTATGCTGAAGCAACTGGGGACTACTTTTTGCCAAGCCCCCTCTTTTCCCTAATAAGCTTACAGAGGGCATGCATATATGCAAAAGCCAGGGTAATATTCTTGCAGGTGAAGAGCCCATGGAGCCTTTCCTTGAGGGAGAAAGCCTCCCGGCAGATGTGCTGGCTCACATGAGTACACTGGTATTCTTTACCAGGTGAATGGAGAATGGGGGATGAGGAGTATAAGGGGGTCTCAGCTTTCATTTCTGTTTCTAGGTCTATTTTAGCTGAGATCTCTAGCCACTTATTAGTATGGGCAGGAATTTGCCAAGACTGAATAATGTATTAGCTTTCCTTGCTGTGATAACAGACCCTGACAAATGCAGTGTAAGGGAGGAAAGGCTTATTATCCAGGCGCAAAGCCACGGCTGGTCATGTGCACCTGCAGTCAGGAGCAGGAAATGAACACCAAGCTTTGCCCACTTTCTCTGTTAAGTCCAAGACCTCTGCCCGTGGATTGGTGCCACCTACAGTTAAGGTGGGCTTCCTGTCTCAATCTAATCTGGGTAACTCCTCACAGGCATGCCCAGAGGTGATTCTAAGATCTTGTCAAGTTGACAGCTTTCACCATCACAGCTCTACCTCCTGTCACCTGGACAACTAACCACGTCACTTTTAAGCCATGTCTTTCCTCCCACGTCTCATAGGTTCATGGCAGTCTCATAATACAAAATGCATTTAGCCTAACTTCAAAAGTCCCCATAGTCTTAAGCAGATCCAACGCTATTTAAAAGTGTAAGTGATGAGCCTCTTCTGAGACCACTGTAAGCCCTAAGTAGGGAGGAAGCTGCGTGTGGAGACACACATCTTTAACCCCAGCACTTGATCTCTGTGAATCTGAAACCCATCCAGCTGGGCTCCATAGTGAGTTCTAGGCCAGCCAAGGCTACATAGTGAAACCACGTCTCAAAAAAAAATTAAAAGCAAAGCTAAACGAAACAAAACCCAAACAACAAAAACAAGTTACATACTTCCAAAATACGATGGCACAGAGTAAATATTCCCCTTCCAAAAAGATCAAGATCCAGCAGGGAAAAACACTAAACCTTAGAGCTCCATGTCAGAAGTCTGGGGCTCATGACAGAGTCATCCAGATTCCTAAAGACTTGGGTAGTCCCGCCTCTCCAGCTGTGCTGCCAGTAGCACACATGGTTTCTCTCTCAGACTAGCTCTGCTCCATACCTCCAGCTTTCCTTGGTGGATATACCATGGTTATGGCATCTCCAGTATTCTGGTGTCTTAGTTACTGTTCTATTGCTGTGATGAAACACCATGACCAAGGCAGATATTAAAAGAAAGCATTTAATTGGGGGGTTGCTTACGGTTTCAGAGCATTAGTTCATGGCCATCATGGCAGGGAGCATAGAGGCAGGCAGGAGGGCAGGGTGCTAGAGGAGTAGCTGAGAGCTTACGTTCTGATCCACAGGAAGTGGGCAGAGTGAGAGGATGGGGCAAGAGGAGAGAGAGAGACTGGGCCTGATGTCAGCTTTTGAAACCTCAGAGCTCACCCCCAGCGACACATTTTCTCCACCAAAGCTATACCTCCTAGTCCTTCTCAAACAGTTCCAGTAACAGGGGACCAAGTATTCAAACATGAGCCTATTCTCATTCAAACCACCACACCTGGTGACTCCACTGAACTTAAACTTTATCTTTTTTTTTAATTTATTTATTTATTATGTATACAATATTCTGTCTGCATGTATGCCTGCAGGCCAGAAGAGGACACCAGACCTCATTACAGATGGTTGTGAGCCACCATGTGGTTGCTGGGAATTGAACTCTGGACCCTTGGAAGAGCAGGCAATGCTTTTAACCACTGAGCCATCCCTCCAGCCCCCTTAAACTTTATCTTCACAATGTTACACAGCCTCTCCGAACTCCTTACAGGGACTCTAACACTGCCACACATTGCCTGGCATCAGCAACATTTGAAACCAACAGTAGGCATTATCCTTTACAAAATATTCATAGCCAGGAGGTGGTGGTGCACGCCTTTAATCCCAGTGCTTGGGAGGCAGAAGCAGGTGGATCTCTGTGAGTTCAAGGCCAGCCTGGTCTACAGAGCTAGTTCCAGAACAGGCTCCAAAGCAACACAGAGAAACCCTATCTCGGAAAAAAAAAATGATAAAAGCCTTGGAGGAAGTGACCTGAGGGAAAATGTAAAGCTTTCGTTAGCTGATATCTTACCTTCCGTCCCTGTAGGACTATAGGTACCATCCAGCACTGCCTCCACCTGACCTCAGTGTACACCCATTTCCTGCCCCAGCATGGCCGCCCAGAGGTCACAACGATGCCCTTAGGTCTTGGGATGACAGTGGACTACATTTTCTTCTCAGCCGAATCCTGTGAAAATGAGAATAGAGCTGGTAAGTCTGGTGAATCAGAGGTTTCTAGAAGCCACCCTAGGGTGTCTGGCTATAGCTGACAGTAGGTGTCTTTGGTGGCCTGGCTTGGGTTACAGGGACCTGAGCATCACAGGAGCAGTCATTACGTCAGCTTTGTGCACATTCTTTCTGCAGGCTACCTACTTTCAGTGTCAGGGTTGGGGTGGGGAACAGTCATTCCTATTCCCATCACAGAGATAATTACTAGAAGTAATTAGACTTGTCTGGGGGCAGAAATTGGGGAGGGACTTGGTAGGGTCAGACTCTGTTTCTTGTAACTGGAGGTTTCTTTCCTGCCTGCCAGTTCCCAAATTACCATTCTGAGGCTTAACATTAATTAAAAACTGTTTGGCCTATTATTTCAGGCTTATTATTAACTAGTTCTTATAACTTAAATCAATCCATTTCTATTAGTCTATATTTTACCACGAGGTTCTTGGCTTGTTACCTCACATCTTGCTTCTCCAGCTGCTGCTGGTGTCTCTCAGACTCCTCCTCCTTTCTCTCTGTATCTTTGCTTGGATTTCCCACCCGGCTATTAGTCAAATCAGCTTCTTTATTAACCAATTATAATAAGACATATTCACAGCATACAGAAGGGAATATCCATATCAATTTCTTCTTGCCATTAGTTATGGAGAGCAGTGTGCCAGCCCTAAGCCTAGTGTGCTTGTTACTTTTGTAATGTTTAGAATAATTTTATATAAGGAGTCTATATTTCTGTGTCTTAAAAATCAAAAACTTCGTAATATTGGACCCAGAGCCTGTGTTTCATTTGTCCCTGTGCCTGTCTTCATTCACTGATGTTATCACAGGGAAGCCTTCTTGTCAGAATGTCAGGTGTGTGTGTGCACGCGCGCGTGTGCATGTGTTAATGTGATTTAAAGTGCAAGCTCTGAGGTCCATGTCTACTATGCAGCATGGCTGGTGACTGTTGTACCTGTTGGCTTCTGCTTTGTGCCCAGATCACAGGTTGGATAGAGATGGAACTCTCAAGCTCCTGGGCCGCCTCTCCCTCCTCTCTGAAGAGATTCTCTGGGCTGCCAATGGCTTACCCAACCCCTTCTACTCTTCAGACCATCTCTGCCTTCTCGCCAGCTTCGGCATGGAAGTCATTGCCCCATGAGGGCCCCCAGGGAAAGTGCTCACCGGATCGACGACTGCAGATGCCCCGTGCTGTGGAAACTTCTGTCCCTCCCCTCATTCCCCCTGCCCGTGGTTAGACTTTCTCCAGGCCTGTCCACGTTCTCTGCCTGTGGTCCCCGCCCTGCCCCAACCTCTTCCTAATCCTGTGCCACATGCTAGGTGGCCCTGGGAGAGGTGGAAAGCATTCCCTTTCCTTCCATGTACCCAGAGCCCCCTCCTCCATTGATTTTTAATGACCAGGGTTGCGGGAGTTATTGATCTCATTGGTTATTTGCTTTCAGGCCATTTCTTGGTGGCACCCTCTGACCTAACTTCTCCCTTCCTTTATAACCTTTGGGCTTTGGCATGCACATGCAAGGTGTGTGTAAAGCTTGAGTTCTCCAGGGGGGACTGCCCAGCACAGCCAGGCCTGCCTCTGCCTAGTCCATGTGCCACCATGAGGTGCTGGGGTAGAGGAAGGTTGAGAGCATGACACAGTAGCTGTGTGCTGCCGGGAGGCAGCTGGTGTGGGATCCTTTATCCTCTGAGTTTCATTAGTCAGTCACCTAGGCAGCCTGGGTACACTTGTTATTTCTGGAGACAGGTTGGCCCACAGCCTGGAGCAACAGCTCAGGGATGCACCATACCCCAGAACTCCTCGGGCCCAGATGATTTGGTAGGACTTCTCTGAGGAAGGCAATTTGACGTCTTGTGTCGGCTGGCACAATGGTGTGACGTGTGTAGCATTTTAAGGATAGGAGAATGGACCTTTATGGAACTGTTGTCTCACTGGACTCTGCAGAACTGGGCAAGAGTTAAAGTCCCAGTAGAAAGAGCAAGCGGCTCTCCAGCTGCCTTCATCAGGACTGGAGCCCCAGGGGGCTTGTTCTCTGACCCCTGTAAACCTAAGAGAATTTCTTTTCTTCTCACTCTACCCCTAACCCCCTCCTGCCTTCTTTGTTCCTTTCTATTTTCTCTCTAGAGAAGCCCGCTGTTTAGTTCAGTCCAAACCATATGAACAGAAGCCTGGCTTTGTGCAAACTAGGCCCAAGAACTCAGGGTGGCAGTACTTGCATATTTGCTCTGCTTTTCCTCCCAAACATGGGACCCCTACCCTCTCAAGACCCCCATAGCCCATATCATGTCACCTGCATGCCTTACTCATTGCTGGGGTATAGTCTAAGGTGTCCTTGGGCCAGATCCTTCACATAGCTTTAACTCAGTATCTGCTGGCCCTTGTTGGTTGTCCGCTCCATTTCCCCTAGAGACTGGAGGGAATGGCTGAGAGGCTGTGGCTAGGGATGGTGGGCCAGACTTATGTTCTTTCCTTTCTCTGAAAGCCAAAGACCTGGCTGGAATGCTGCACATTGCTGACTCTCAGCTTCCCAAGCTCAGGTTCTGGGGAACTTCTTTTCCTGTGTGTGTGTACTTTTAAGCTTTGTTTTCTGGGTACTGGATGTATGCCTGTCTGAGCCCCAGGCCCGTCTATCCACAGCCCACTTTTCACCATCTCTCTCTGGGCACCTCCTGAGATGGTTTCACGACCATGCCCTGTTGGTTCTCGGAAGAAGGGCCAATGACTATTCCCTCTGCCAGGAAATGCAGGTTCAACTGCTAAGGAAGCTGGAGGGCCAGAGTTTGATAGTTTATCTTTTCCTTGTTTCTTATTTGTTTCTGTTTTAGAAATGAAGTGTGGGGGTTTAAATGGCATTCAAACTGCACTCTGTAGCCGGCAGAACCAGGCAGCGTTTGTCCAAATAAAGGCTTATCATTGCCCCTTCCATTGTTGTCTTTTCGTTAGGACTCTGAGAGGTATGGGGTTTGAGAGAAGGTTGGAGGATCCTGGGGGTGGGGCCTTAGGATCTAAATGGAGAACAGAAAATCTTGCCATCTGCCCGTTTTCTTCCCTGTGCTCTGGGGCTTGGGAGGAACAGGGCTTGAGTGAAGTCCCCCACCCTGCCCTTTGCAGAGAAGTGCAGCTGCCTTCTCTGTCCCACGTGAGAAGAGAAGGGCTCTAATTTAGCTGCTTTTCACTATTACTCCATCTGCTGCTTTGTGTCTCTTAGATTGTAGACTTTTGCAGATGGATTGGTGTGGAAAGCGGGATGTTCCTGGTCAAAGCAGTGGCAGCTGCGTGAGGCATGATGTGTGTGGCAGATGCCCCTTGCTGGGTATCTATTTCTGATCATCTCTTGTAGTCGGAGCCAGGGTTGAGCCGTGGCCATCTGTCGTTGGAAACACTTCTCTTCCTTGCTGGGCCTAACTGCCAGTACTTATGTACTCTGGTCTTCGTATGCAGTACACCAAGCCAAGGCCTCATGAGATGAGTCTTACATCCACAGCTTGTCAGCCCCATACTCAATCTTGAGGCAGTGTCTCCCCAGGGACCTGGCATTATTTAGAGCTGCTGGCGCACTCTGGATCAGAATCCACTGATTTAAGAGAAAGCAACTATATCCAGGGATTTGGATTAGGGTGCCTTACCTTGGCCAGATTGGTTGATGAGTAGGTAAGCCACTGACTCCCTCCGCCTTTCAGTTCGCATCCTTTGGTGAAAGGAAGTTGAAAGAGTACTTCCAAGGGGGTTTTAGGTTTGTGTTGTTAGTGCCGCGGCAAGGAAGGGATGCTAAGAATGCCAAAGAATTCTGGTAGACTGGGGAGGATGGTTGTCCCCAGGAAGGTTAGATGATTGGTCCCATAGGCTGGGAAGGCTTTGAGTTACAGTTCTAGTGCACTTTTTCCCTGCATGGAGGGTCCCCCAGTGCCTCAATCCCTAAACACACACACTCAGAATTTTGGTTAACAGTTTATACTGAGCTTCCACTTAATGTGTGTGTGTATGCGTGTATGTGTGGGTTCAGGTGGGCGCACGTGTGCATGGATGCTTGTGAATGTGTGCGCATGTATGTATCGATCAGAGACCAATTGTGGGTGCCATCCTTCAGGATCTATCCACCCTGTTTTTTGAGACAGGGTCACTCAATGGCTTAGGACTTAAAAAGTAGTCTAGACTGGCTGGGCAGTAAGCTCCAGGGACCCCTTCTGCTTCCCCAGTGCTGGGATTACAAGAATGTGCCAGCATGCCCAGTTTTACATTAGCTTTAAGGGTCCAACTCAGGCCCTCAGGCTTTCAGGGTTGCCCAACAAACACTTTACAGAGCAATCTCCTCCTCCCCCTCCCACTCGGAGGCAGTAGGGGTGTGGCCTTGACAACTCTTTCACTCAGCTACAAGCTCAGAGTCTTGAAGCTTGGCTTAATTTCTTGCTGACTTACACTCCTCAGACATAGCCTTCCCAGAGGAACAGAGGAGCCAGGCTTTCTTGCAGGTTGCCCGTCATAGGGCAGGGGCATGAAAGAGCTCAGAAACAGCTTTCAGCTAGAGGGAAGGGAAGGGATCTGGTCAACCAGCTTCATCTGCTTTTTTCTTCATCTGCTGGTATGTAGTGAGCCACTGGAGAACTGGGTTTTGGTGTGTTAAGTAATTCACGGGGCAGTTTCTCTTTTCCCAGGCCATGGAAACCCATCTCTATAGTTTCTACCAGGAAAACGCTGTCTGGGACCCAGGACCCCCAACAGCCCGCTGCACCTTTGCCTGTCTTTTAATTGTCGAAGACAAGAGACATCGAGAAAGCCTGGTGAGGTTCAGATCACACTGGGGCAGAAGTATGTGAATCCATGTGTTTTGTAGGGAAGTTGGCCCCTCTGTACTATTCCCAGTCCCTATGACCCACCGAGCGGGACTTCAGCTAGCTCTGGAGAGAATGATGTCCTATATTCTATTACACGTACAGTCTTGGAAATCTTGTTTTCCATTAGCAAGTTATCTCTGGCTAGGGATTGCAAAGAGTTGTCATGTGTGGCTGGCTCAACGAGTTAGCCAGTCTGTCTCCTCCACCTGTCAGGCCTTAACAGCTGGTTCTCCACCCCCTTGGCAAACACTAAGTGTTGCCAGGCAATCCTAGTGCATCTGGGTCAGTCTTAGTCCTTGGTATGACAATTGCTTCCCATTGCCACTGCCCTCCACAGCAGCAGTCGAAATGCTAGGTCCTGGCAGATGGGAAGGACGAGTCAGTCCTTCAGTCCCTTCAGGGCTTTTGGGACGTGTCAATTTAGTCATGTGCCTGAATGAGGTAGGGCCGGGCTGTGTGCCTGGGAGAGCCCAGGCAGCAGAAAATAAGGCAAATGCTTTCCCCAGGAAATGGGTTCTGAGTGGCCCAGAAGTCAGCAGCAATACATCTGCAGTCTATGAAAGTGACTTAGCAGTGACCACAATGAACCTGGTTCACTGATGCCCTAGGCTCACCCCAACTCATTCTTTTCCCTGAATTCAAGAATAGTTCCAGGCCCACTGGGGCTTCCCACCAAGTCCTCTGCTGTGTTTCATTGTAGCTAGACTTACGTGTGTAGACAGCACATCCTCATGGAATTCTGCGCATTCACCATATCCACAAATTCCAGTTACCTTTGTGTAAATGTTTTACGTTTGGGGGGGATTTTAGCTGGCAACAAATTTAATTGGTCACCTTAAATTAAGGGGTCAAGCTACCCCTAGATATTAGCAGATCGTCTCTCCTCCCCAGCTGCAGTGCTGACCCCAAGCATTGTGATCTGGTCATCACAGCACTGCAAATGACAGAGGCTTGCTGGGTCAAAACTGTCCTCGCCAGGACAAGGTGGGGTTTGCTGTCCTGTAACGGCTTCCTCTCTACAGTCTGCATTTTACTCTTAGACTTAGTGAGACATGGGGAATGATTCTAGCTGACAAACGCTGCATTCTTGTGCATGCTGGCTTGGTTTCCGGTATTTGCACTTGCTTTAGTGTGAGTAGGCAAGAGGTTCGGAGAGGACAGTGGTGGGTCCAGAGGTTTCCCCAAAGCTTTGGATGGGCAACTGATGAGAAGGAACTTCAGATTTCTGCGGTGGGTTCCTGAAAGGAACTGTCTTCTTTCTCCTGATTGACTGTGGAGGGCTAGGGCATGGCTATATCCTCAGAGTTGTGTGAGAAAGAGGCACCTCCCAGCAGGATGGGAAACCTGATCCCCATTAGGGCTAGCAAGAGCTGAATAGCTCTGACAGGCTGAGAGTCAGAATCCAGAAATCCCATCACAGCTTGCCAGGGCTAGGAGGCTTCCTGTTCCCCACTCTTTGGTTCTCCTCCCATCTGCTTAGGATCTTGGCTTCTTCCTGCAGTCAGTGGGGCTGATGAGTGTGGGAATGGGCTTGGGCTCCAGCTTCCAAAGTGAAGCAGACAAGGTTTTGTGTCATTTCTGCCAGCCCATACAAGAGGAGCTGGGGAGACTTTATTCATTTCGAGGAAGAGAGTGAGAAAGGAATGAGACAGAGTGTGTGGTGAAAGGCAGGGGTAATACTGATACAAAGACAGGGATAATGACATCTAGGACAACACAGCAGCCGGACAAAACACAGGGGGTGGATGGTCCATCATCATGGGCCCAGGGCTCGACTATATCCAGACTTCTCTTTAGACTTAACAAGGAGGCTTGGGACCCCAAAGTGCTGAGCTGGAGTGAGAGGGTCCTAGCAAAGGACTTGGAGCTAACACTGTGGCATCCCCACCTGCCCCGAGATGCTGGTGGGAGGCTGTGGTACCTGGCAGGGTTAATCCTTAGCTCCCACCTACTCCTTCTAGAATAGCCTTGCCTTTTCTACCTCTAGCTTATTGGTTCTCACCTGCACATCCTTGCACTCTTAACACCACTGACAGCATGTCAGGGTGGGACAGGCATGTGTTAAGCCAGAATTCATTGCAGGCAGGAAAACCAGGTGTACATACACACAGACCTCAGGGCACTCACTCCACAGCTATCATCAGACCTATTCCCTTGAGCCAGGAAGTCATCCCAGCTGGAAAGGGATGGGGCATGATATGACAGAAAGGACTAGACATCAGCCATGGTCAATTTTCTGAGTCTGCTCCTCAGTACCCGGTCTCTAGGCTTCGTCATGGAGTCTGGAGCCAGGGGGCTGCTGCTCTGCCCACTTGGCCATGCCCACTAAGGATGGGTGGCTGGCATGAGGGAACAGGGGAGCATGGAAATGTGAGGTTTTGGAGGGAAAGGACTGGCAGGTAGCTGGGTGGAGAGGAAGGTTCTCTGAAACCAGCTTCCCAGTGTTCTGACCAACACCAAGGAACCTCTGTCCCAGGCCACCTCCCACAAGGAACTTCCTCTGCCCTCACTTTGACCTTCCTCAGCCAGCAGTCCCCAAGGGCAGGTCCGAGAGTGAGCCAGGACTGGGGTCACACCTGCCAGATCCCTGTCCCTCATAGGAAGTGAGATGAAGTGATGCCATGGATGGTGACTAAGGCCCCAAAATCCCTGCCCCTGCCTCTGCCAGAAGCCATGCAGCCAGGCCAGCCCCCAGAAAGCACAGCCTGTGTAAATGGCCCCAGAGGGGAGGATGACTTGCTACATACGACTAAAGAGTAAAAAAAAAAAAAAAAGCACCACTGTGGCCCATGACAGTCTCCACAGGCCGGAGATCCTTAGCTCAGGAGAGGGGAACAGCGTGGGGGAGGGTCACACTGGCCATCAGCTGTTCCCCACACCTGGAACAAGTCAGTGCCCCGCCCACCTGCTCCCTTCTTTCCCGGGCCACATACCTGACTCCAGATCCCCTTACAACTCTTTCTCCCATATTCTGTCACATCTTGACATTCCCAGAGACATACAGGGCTACGGATAAGCAGCCACGTTCAGGTCCAGAAAAGATCTTGAACAGCCTCATACCTCTCAAGGTGGGCACAGGAACACGGGGACCACTGTCCTACTTCCTGAACTCTGAGGTGGATCCAATAGCCTTTGGGGCTCCAGCCATGGGCCTGGCCAAGGGTATAGCCTAGGGGAAGGCTATGCACTTCCCAGGGACCCTCTGATCCCAGGAAGAACCAGGTGAGACAAGGGACAAAGCAGCCAACTCCCCATGGCACCTGTGCTGGGTCCCCGGGCCTGGCTCTAGGTCTAGGAGCTGTTGGTGTGATGGGCAGTCAGCCTCTGTGTGACACAGGTCAGCAGCAAAGCATCCCTCCTCCACCCCCTCCTCCTCTTTACTTCCTGCCACCAGCAAGAGCTTCACCATTCTATCCCATTGTACCCCCACTGGTGAGCCAGCAACCACATGTATGATCTCTGTAGGATGGAATAAGGGGAATGACAAAGGAAGCAGGCCCTTTCTGCCTCTGAGAAACTTAAAACTGTTACTTTTCCACCAGCAGCACCACAGGAGTCTCCCCACAACCAGCCCAAGCTCTCTACCCGAGAGGTGGTATTCTCACCTATAGTGATCATTTCTTGAACCGATTGTTAACCTTTTTAAAATTACAATTCATGTTCTAATTTGGAGCCTTGGCCTAAAAAAAAAAAGCACCCCCCTCCAAACTACCTCATAGGGTCTGCCCCGTGGGAACAGTAGAACACAGCAGCCCACTTTAATGGGATGTGCTCTTTCCTGGACTCAGTCCCCACTCAGTCCCCGCCCAGCACTCTTCCTCGTTATCTGCTGGCCCTGCAGGCATTTGAGTTCTGTTGCTCTTATCCAGCCCTCTACCCTCTACAGCCACTGTGGCAGCTGCTCCAGCTGACTCTGCTTCTCAGGAAAGCCTGTTCATGGTCACCTCATCCTGCTATCTTGTCACTTAAAGCCTCCAGCAACCTGACAAGTACTGTCTGTGCTGCAGGAAACACAGTCCCCACACGGCCCCATCCTGAACTGCCTCCCACTGTCTCACTTACACTCCCAACTCCTGGGCTGTCTCTCCTCCCCCAGCCCTGACAACCCCTCTCCACTCCTCACTTTCCTATCTGGGAACTCCTGCTGCTGCCTGCCTGGCCTCCTCCCTTCCAGTGCCCCACGGATCCGCTCAAGTTGGCCGCCACCCTAAGCCTAAATGGGCAGCTATGGAAAGGAAGGTGGGCCTTGGGTATAGGCATCCTGGTCGAGTCTTGTTTCCCCAGCAAGGGCTGAGGTGATTAGAACGGGAGAGAAGAGCCCACTCACACAACTAGAGGGCCCCCACTCAGCTACCCCATCCCCAGCCAGTTTCTCAAGGTCATGGTATCCTCAGTGCAATTCTGGGCTCTCTACAAAGTCCAGCCCTTCTGCAAGGATTCCCCGGGCTGCAGCAATAGTCAAGACTAGACCGAACCAGTCTAGTGTGTTTGGGGGCAGGAACTCTTCCCTGAACAGTCTCTCCTAGTTTGCCTATAGCCTAATCCCGCACTGGCTATGGTGACAGTTTGTGTATGTGTGGGGAGGGGCACAGTGCTGTCTAAAGAGTCACACTGACCGAGGGCTCTCCTGGGTCACAGCTTCCACCTTAAGCAGATGTGTCCTCCACTACGTTCCTCATTTGAGGACTACATGGACCTTTCTCAGGGGGACCCCTACCCTGCTTCCCTTTCCCTGGGTCATGATTCTCCATCCCGACCCCACCCCACCCTCACCCCACAGACTGGCGAGGCTTGCCAACCACATCACTGCTGATTGGAGCACCACAGAGCCAGCAAGCCCTCCTCCCCAAGCCACAGAGTGCTCAGAGAGAGCAAGCCTTGCCAGCTACCAGCATATCCACGTGTCTTTCCCTCCAAATACCTTACACTTCAGTTGTGGGGTTAAAACTCCAAATGAAATACTAACTGCTTCTTGGCCCAAGGTTAGGGGCTTGGCTCCATGGGAGGGGAAGTCACCTGGGGCTGATCTGCAAGGCATCCTCCCTGCCTCCCACCCCTAGCCCACCCGATCACCAGCCCCTGGCTGAAGGAAGTAGATTCTTTCGTGCAGGTGGGTCAGGGCCTCCAGAAGCAGAGGAGGCCTGGGGGTGCTGGCATTGGCCTCACACCCGGATCTGGTACCCATTGAGGTCTGGCATGGCTTTGGGCTCCGCAGGCTTCTTCTCCCCTGACGGCCTGCAGAAGAGAAACAGAGGGTTCAGAAGAGGAGCGAATGGTTCCTAGGGAGATGGAGAAGAGGGAGGGAGAGAGGGAGGGAGGGCGGGCTGTCCAGCTGGCTTCCCTCCCCTAAGGGGTCTTTACAGCAGCAGCAGAGAGTATAGGGACTGTTTCTGGAACTGTAGTCAGCCAGCCTGGGGTGTCCCACGTGCTCCCCTGCTGCTGTCACACAGCCTCTTGCTCAGGGTGATGGGTATTTTAGCGCCAAAGGTCTGCTCAGCACCCCCCCCCCTTTGCAGCGGACAGGTGACTCCAGAAGGCCGGGTATACTTAAAGCAGGAGTCAGGATGATATGTGGGAGGGGGCACCAGAGCAAGAGGCCTGGTATTTAAATGGCAAATCTTGCCACTTGAGCACAGACAAAAACCCAGACCACAGGGGCAAAAGTTGTGTTCAAAGCCTTCTCCCCTGGCTGTGCAGCCTTGAGTCCCTTCAGCAAACCGCAGGAGCACACAGGGCCTTGTGGGAACCCCACAGAATCCATCCTCCCTCTTCAGTCCATTCTGCTGTCTACTTCAGACAACTGAGGGTGTTTTCTTTGGGGGAAATGGCATCACACCACTGTAGGCAATGTCAACACGCCAATGCCTGGACCCATCATCCCACGTGACTTCTCAAAGAGAAATGGATGGGAAGAAGAAAGGAGTGAGGAGGGGCCAGGAAGAGGAGAGAAGCCTCCTTTCTCACCGTCTCTCACTGCGGCTGTTCCTGCGGTGCGGGCTGGACTGGGCTCTCTGTGGGGAGGAAACATCCTTCTTCCGGTCCTTGGTGGGAGAAGGAGGGCCTGTCCCCTTGCCAATCTGGATGGGGAGAAAGAAACAAAGGCACGTTCTGGGCCGCCCCATGGCTCACTCTGCTCTGTCAGGAGTGTCCCTGGAAGCTGCCCTGGGCACCGTGCACTCCAAGCCTCAGGTGGCCTTTGCCTTGTCTCTGGGTCATCCCTGGCACTTAAACCACCGGTAGGGCTGGCTACTCCGAGGGTTCTGAACACAATGCAGGAGCTGTCGCTGGGCTGCCATAGGACTGGAAGACACCTTTAAAGAAAGACCTTTCTACCCAGGCGAGGTAGTTGTGCCTGCCAGAGGGGGCTATGGCAAATGCCCGGTGGTGACGTTGATTCCCTATCTTAGGTCAATCAGATGTCAGACTGGTAATTGTAACTCTGATTCAGAAAAACAAAGTGCAAAAACAAAACAAAAAACCGAATCATCGTAGTATGGTCAGCCTGCTTTGAGTTTTCTTCTCTCCCAGACAAACGGGGACCTGAAAAAGAAGCAACATGGGGAGTCTGGTGCTGAGCAGGCTGAGTCAGAAGCACTCAAGAAGGAATCTTTAGGCTGCATTTCTATGTCTTGTTGCTGCCTGGAAAACACTGAACCCCAGGGTGCAGGGCCTGGGAGAAGGGAGTGGCTCCAGCATGGAGAACTTCTTTGTAATGCAGGCCTATGGCAGCATCTACCTTAGGGGAAGACAATGCTAACCAAGGGGTTTGAAGGAGCAGGTCACAGTGCAGTCGGGCTGTGGAGGCTCACTACCTACCCCGCCACACTCTCAGGTGTGCCAGGCACGGTTTCTTCCTTTCAAAGAACCCTGGCCCGATCTACCATGTCCCTGGCCTTCACATATCCAAGCCTATGCCTGTGCAAAAGCAGCTCACTCCCTTCCTTCTCTTAGAGTAGGGTTCTTGGTTTGCCCACCCAACGTTCAACTTCAAGAGCAGGACTTTTTTGAGTAATGCCTGATGCTGAGTCCAAGTAGATACTTCATTCTCAGGCAGCCCCTACTGGTCAGGGCAAGCCAGTGAAAGCATGGAGGATCCTATGAGGAAGCAGCAGTTGACAGTGGCCCCGGGGGACCACCGCTGATCCTAACCTTGAGACGCATGTCTCGGGCGTGACGCTCCAGCTCCTTGCGGAAGTCTTCCCGACCCAGCCTCTCCACGTCCAGCACTGAGTGCTTCCATTCAATCTGTTCCACGCTGTGGGGGTCGTGGGATACGCACTGGCCCAGCTTTACCTTCTTCAGCACATGCCAGCAGCGGCCATAGGCCGCCTCATAGTCCAGAACGAGCTCACTGAGTGTGCGGAAGGCTGGGGGTTTATACATCAGGTCCTCCCTTCGGCTCATGCCCAGGGCTCCATAGCGGCCCCCAAAGTTCACCCCCAGCACAATGTGGCGGAAGTAGTTCCCTGAGAAATAGGTCTTGAAGCTGATGGGGAAACGTTCCAGGGTGGGCATGCTGTTGGTGAGGTAACTGGTGAATCGGTAAGTTATGGAAAGCGCCAGGGCAGGATGGTGTATGAGTGCCAAAGAGTCCCTAAACGGGACAAACTGGCCACAAATGCCTGTCTCCCTCCCCAGCCCTGACTGGGGTCCCCGCAGAGGGCTGCCTTCTCCGGGGAGACTTGCCAGCCTTCCTAGGTGCTCCCCTGCCCTGGGAGGAGTCTGGGCGAGAAACCCTGTGCATCTTTGCGGGTAGTTCTGTTTCCTAGACCACATCTGCCTTCTCTACAGATCAGCATTATCTGGACATGCCAACAGCGGGCCTCCGTGCTGCTGCTCCCGGACTTAGAAATGGCGCGACAGCCAGGGCACAACACTGTACCCAGATGTGGAGTGCCAAAACCAGGGTCACCTTGTCTTTGTTGCAAGGAACACTGAGACAACAACCTCCCTGAGGATCCTCTCTTTTGCAGGGATTCCTCCACTTCGGGAGGCTGCTCCTTGCTAGGGCCCAAGAGAGGCTAGCAATGGTGAGAACCCCAGAGCCCTGAAGACCCGCCCCTTCCACAGCAGCCAGCCCAGGCACTCTGAACCACTCTTTCCCAGGCCATGGGAAGGATACATTCCCAGGATCACAGCTTCCAGGCATTTGATTGGCAGAGCCTCTTTGGTCATTTCCTTGGCCAGGTCCATCAGCCTATGAGAAAGGGGGGCGGAGCTGTGTGGCGAGCGTCTTCAGCCCCCTCAGGCTCTTTGGTGAGGAGCCAGAAAGACTGGGGCACGGTCTGCCCTCCAGGCCGTTATCCTCCCGGGCCTGGTGTTTCCTTCCCCCTCCCAAGTCTAGAGTCTGACGGGGTGACTGGGGGCAGGCCCTGGAGCTCAGGAAGTAGGCCTACTCTCTCTGCACTTCCCTCCTTTCGCTTCTTCCTCCCTGGCCGGGCTCCTGCTTAGACTTCTGGGAGACAGGAGCTTGAATGGCGGCCCCACGCCGACTCCGGGGCCATGGGGCTGGGGGAGGGGAGAAGCTTAGCATTGATGGTTTCCCTTCCTGAGCACAGCCAGCAAACACTCCTCATCTAACCCCAGCTGCCCGAAGAACTTGTTAACTGATGGAAAGTACTCTCTGCAGCCTAGGTGTAGGATCTCGGGAAGACAGCTGTCCCTGCCTGCCCCTGAACTTGGAATTTAGCGCTCCCCCGCTTCTGTTTTTCTAGACAGGATTTGTCTGTGTAACCCTGGCTGTCCTATCCTGAAGTTCACTCTGTAGACCAGGCTGGTCTCAAACTCAGAGATCTGCCTGCCTCTGCCTCCCAACTGCTGGGACTAAAGGTGTGGGCCATTACCACCTGGCAAAAATTAGGCCATTTCAAAACAGCCTATCCTCCAGGTCTGGGGCCTCAGCTTGGCCACTGGCTTTGCCTGGGACTCCTGTATCCTATGGGAAGATGGAATGGGACACCAGCACACAGCAGCAACTGAAGGACAAGAGCAAAGCCCAGGATCAGAGAAGGTGGGTTCGACCCAAGAATTTCTAGACGGGGCAATTAATTAAATAAGCAACTCGGGGCATCCTCCCCCGTCCCCCCGCCACAACTAAGGATATAAGCACCTTAAAACAAACTGTCTAGAACAAGAGATTCAATCTACATGCTGAGTCTGCATGCTGAGGCATGACAGGCTAGGAAGTGAGAGAAGCAGTCTCTTTCCTGTGGGATCTGATGCTTAGACACTGGACTTTCTACTTTGTGACCAGGAGAATCCAGGACAAACTGGGTAAGTATGTAGGTACCATGTGATGCAGAGTGCATGGGAGGCTTCAAGGAAAGAAGAGGGAAAGGTTCTTCCCTGTTCCCACCCCACCCCACCCTGCCCACAGCACCTATCTACCCCTAACCAGGCAAGCTGGGGGGGGGGGTTACCCTACTAGTTCAGCTGAGCTTTTCTTTCCTAAGCCTTGGGTGGCTATCTCATCGGGATTCCGTTCCCAGGGTAGCACCCTTCCCCCACCCTATGGCTGGCTTTTCTCAGGAAAGTCCCTGCCTACCTTCTTAAGCTGTCACTCAAAGGATCAAACCCAATGGGAGGGTGGGGGAAACCCTGAGAGCCTGGGCCAGAGGCCTGGTACTTACCCTGTCAGAGGTCTGCTCTTCTTAATTTCAAAGAACTGTGTCCCTGTGTGATTGTACCTGGGAACAGTGGTTAAGGGCTTACTGGCTTGGTCGGGAAGGCTGTGTCTTTCCCTTGGCTGCCGCCCTAGCTACAGAAGGACCCCTTTGCAACATCTGCCACAAAGCACCATATGGGCCTCTTAGGACTTGTTCTCTGAGAAGAGGGGCTAGGGTCCAGCATGGGGGTTCTCCTTGCTCTTGCGGTTCTTCTCCTCACTCTTTGCAGTCTCCCCCGTTCTCTCCTGCCTCCTGTCTCAGCACAGGATGCTGAGTGGGCAGCCAGCCCAGCGGGGCTGAGAAAGTAGCTTTAGCTGGGAGCAGCTCCTTGGAGTTCTGGGTTTTCCAAACAGCTAAGAAGGCTGGAAGGCCACCACCTCCCCTATGCCAGCTAGTTTTATGTCAGCTAGCACAAGCTAGAGCACATTTGGGAAAGGGAATCCTCAATTGAGAAGACGCTCCTACTAGACTGACCTGTGGTGGGTTTTCTTAGTGGTTGATGTGGGGAGGGGGCCCAGCTCATTGTGTGTGGTGCAACCCCTGGGCTGGTGGTCCTGGACGCTCTAAGAAAGCAGGATGTATGAGCCACAAGGAGCAAGGGAGTAAGGAACATAGAACCCAGGACACATGGCTCTTGAGCCGAAGCTCCAGGGGTCCAGAGCAGAGACATAAGGGAGCTGGCCTGCTGCCAGGGAAAAAAAGTACCAAGAATTAGAAGAAAACTTCAAGATATGGATAATATATCTTGGAGCAAGAAAAGATCCTTTTCCCTCCCCCTTCCTCCCAAACCCGCACTGCAATAGCCCCAAAGAGCTTCTTCCGTCCCTTTGCTGGGGCAGGATGAATGACAACTGACACCCCCTTTTCTCATCAAGGTACTTAGGAGGCCCCTTCTCTCCCTACAGGTGCGCACGCACGCACGCACACAAACACACACACTCACAGAGCATGGGGAAACTGGTGCTGGAGATGCTGGAGCGGGTCCAGCACTCAGACATAACCTTGGCAGCTCCAGGGAAGAGAAATGCCAGTGAATGGCAGCTCTGGCGTTGGGAGGAAGCTGGCCCTGAGGATCCCTGTCCAGGCCCCAGTGGGTCTTTGGGGCTGTCACTAAGTGGTGGCCACAGCTCTGGACCCAAGAGGATACTGCAGCTCCCTGATGTAGCGCTGCACGGCTTCCAGGCGCTCGGGGATGGGTGTCGTTGGCTGGAAAGTAGGCACACTTGGTATGGGAATCTAGGGACAGATGGAGGAAAAGAGCTCTGTCACATGGATAGGCACACCCTGGAGCTTCCAGCGCCCCCAGAGCAACAGCCAGGGGAGGCTCCTACTCTGAGCCGCTTTCCCTGGGAACCCTTCTTTCCCAAGCCTCCTCCCAGGCCTCCAGCTTAGCCATCCCTGCTACCTGACTGTACTTCTAATGTGGAACTTAGGTTGACCTTACAATTTTACACTGTTAAATAATTTTAGAAAAAAAACAGGAGGATCCACTGACTATGTTAAATTTAAAATATGCATTAATTGATGCTTAACAAGAATGTCTTTATTGGGGCTAATTTGTTTGGGTTTGGGGATTCACTCTGGCCTATGGCTTGGATGTGGCAAAGGTGTTAGACACTTTGTCCCTGGGTAGGTTCTAGATAAAAGTATTAGGGTACTGCAGGCACACCCTTGGGAAGGCAGAAGGCAGTTCTCAGGATTGTCATCAAAAGGGCAAAACCAGCTCCTCCTTCCTATGGCCTCTTGCTTCCAGTGTGATCTGCCTCCCCATGCTTCTGTCATGATGCCATCCATTAGACCTTCCCCCAGTCTCAGCCAACACAGGCCCCTCCAGTCCCCAAGGCTGCAAGCTAAATAAACCTCATTTCTTCCTACGTGTCCTGTCTCAGGCATTTCATTATCGCAATGAAAAAACACGAATATACTGTGGCTCGAGACCTAGATCAAAACTGGTTTCCTCAGTGTTCCTTTCTACCGGGTGGTACCGTAGGCTAGGGGATGGTCTCCTGGACCGGTGGATGTAGCATCAGCCAGGGATGTCCGTGGCAGGACAGGTGTGCCAGGACTTCCAAAGCATCAACCTGAACTGCCAAGGAGTGTGGCAGTGGGAGGGGGGGGCAGTGTGGGGTCTTGCTTCAAAACACCCTTTCCCCACCCACTCCACATCTACCCAGTAAGTTCCCATCATTTCCCAGTAGGCTGCCATTGGATCCTCCAAGGCCACACAGAGTTTGCCCGTGGCCACCTAGCTGCAAATGTACCAGGAGTCCCAAGTACACTCAGGGTGGGACTGTAGGGCGAGGAAGGACTCATCCTTGGTATGAGAGGCTGGGCCCACGGAGGATTTTACAATACTCTCTCCTTGCTATGGCTGGGCTCTGTCGGGAAGGGAAGTGACACACTGGTTATCGCCAGACACTTGTCTCTGGGGTGCTTCTGATGGTGGGAGACCAGGACTGTGTCTCTGGCAGATACTGTTCCGTATAGGGAGGGTGCAGATGCAGGAAGGAAGGGCCCTGGCTCGGAGACAGTCTAGCATGTCTTTCTTCCCTCTTCCCTCCCCAGGATCCTTTGCTTCCTGTCTGGGCAGTCTCCAGCAGCAGATGCTACAGCCTGGGGAGGTTACTTCCCCTTCCACATCGGTACCATCTTCAAACTGGCACCATGGCTTAGAGCCACCTGCGGGAGAAAAGCTCAGGGTGGGCCCTGCCTTCACCTGTCTGGATCACTCTGCACCAAATGTGCATTTGAACTGTCCGAGGGGCTGGCTGGCCATCCTGGTCTGGGGTATGGGGGTGGGGAAGTAGGACAGAAATAGCTTAGTAAACCTCTGTAAAGTAGTACTGCATCTCCACTCACGTAAGCCGACCTCAGGTGGTATTCAGGGCTGCAAAATCACCCCTCCTTGGTAAGTAGGTTCTAAGAACTAGAGTTGTAGCTGCACAACTGTACCCATCTGCTCATGAACCACTCTGGACAGGGAGGAAGCCATGGAAGAACAACTTGCCAGAGCTCAGGCAGAGAGATTTGGGAACAGGCTCAAGCCAGGACCAGGCGGTACCCACAAAAGCATCATGGACACCTGCCTCCATCAAGGACCCGTCAAGAAGGTTGCTGTGCAAGGAGTCAAGCGTGACCTAGGATCCTAAGCATGTCTTAGAGACCACTTTCTCAAGGGCAAAGCTTGATCCCGGAACCAGACAGTCCAGCGTTGTAGGACAATCCTACTGAAAGAGTCCCTCAGGCCAACACAACGAGGAGGCTTAGGGGAGGTAGGAGAGCCTGTGGCTGGACTTAGAGGTGAGTCAGGAAGACTTAATGATGACCAGAGTGGAACTGGCTCTGCTGTGGAATCCAGCTCTGTAATTTCGGCGATGTTCCTAAACAGCAGTGCCTCACTGGTGAATGTTCCTCACTCGTGAAAGTGCAGCCACGGAACCCGCCTGGGGGTATCACCGAGCTGCTGCAAGCAGCCACCTCAGGACACTGCCCAACAACTGGCTACAGATGTGTGCCAAAGACTGTCTAGCACACTCTGCCCTGGGCTATCTGGCCCTCTAGAGACGCCTGGATGCCCACCTGCAGGTGCTCAGTGGTCAAAGCCACAGCTAGATCTTCAGCATCAGGGTTTGGTCAGTGGTTTGTGGACTTTCAAAGGGGATGACAGCTGGAAACAGGAGAAATTCTCACGAAGGAGCATAGCCTGCTGCTGGCTTCTGGATCCTTCTAGAAACTGTTATGTTTGGGCTCACTCTCGCAGATACTGCAAGTGCTTGTGGCTTGCTGCATGCCCTTGCTGTGGAGGGGACCTATTAGACACTCACCTAATGAGGTGTCACACACTTTCCATGACCAGTTCATCTCAACATCCCCATGAAGTGGGCATTGCCGCTGATCCACGGACAGCTGGGGATGCTGAGGGGCAAGGATGCTGCACACCTTCCTCTCGTAAGTAGTTATGAGATAGCAAGGGTGAGAAGACAATGGTGGCTTCCCCTGCAGAGAACTACCTTTTACTGCACTGCCCTGCTGCTGTGCATCCAGCTTCCTGCAGAGGCTTAGCCTGTAAAACTCAGGGAAAGCAGGTGGGGGCATGGGAAGCTGTAGCAAAATGAGGGAGGGGAAAACACAGCCCAGTCCCTCCTGCCAGCTGCCACACGCTTGCTGTTCCCATATCTCTTCCTTTCCTGTAAAGATGCCAAAAATTATGGATCATTATGTGAGAAATCACCCAATGTTATTGTTTGGCTCAAGTGGTTTGTTAAGACAGTGTGTATCTTAAGAAACCATTCCTGGGGGCTGGAGAGATGGCTCAGTGGTTAAGAGCACTGACTGCTCTTCCAGAGGACCTGGGTTCAATGCCCAGCACCCACATGGCAGCTCACAACTGTCTGAAGATCCAGTTGCAGGGGATCTGACACCTTCACACCAATGCACATAAAATAAAGTTAAATAAACCATAAAAAAAGAAAAGAAACCATTCCTGGGCCCATCAAGAACAGTGTGACCTCTACATCAGGCCACTAGGGAAGGGACAGGCCAGGTTCAGGCCTTTCTGCAGTTCACAGTATGACAACCAATATTTGCTGCTCTTCTCCACAGCCTCTAGAGCTCCTCCACATCCCCTGGACCCTGAGCATTCCCTGGGCCAAGTTTCCAGTTGGGCTTCACACTTCCTCACTTCCTCCATCTGAGATGCTTTCCAAAAAAGCTTAAAGATTAAGTTTCAGAATTCTCTCTGACTTGCTACACTCCTGACTCCATACTTTCCTCTCTAACAAACAGATGATCCCTTCGAACCTGTCCTTCCTTCCGGAGCATGAGGCCTAAAGACCACATTACTGACCAATCACTGCTGAAGACACTGATGGATTGAGTCCTCCAAAGCAATGACCATTCTGCCACTCTCCTATGGTCCAATCCACACAGAACCACGAGGGCTGAATACTGTGGGGGATGTGTGTAGCGCTGGCCTCATCAGCCAGATACTTTGGGTGGCCTCTTGTCTCCCTCCTCACAATAGTCCCGGTTTCTCTTTTCACCCTCTCTACCACCAATCCATTTTACAGATAAGAAAACTGTGGCTCAAGCAGGCTGGAGGGGATTGCCTTGAGCTCACATGGGCAGACAGGTGATCTGAAACAATACCTAAATCCTGCGCTGTCACACTTTCTTGTTCAGGAATTTGTCCCAAGGTCAAAAATCAAAGCAGGATCCCAAAATTTGTGTTTTAGAATGTTCGACACAGTGTTCATTTTAAGGATAAGACAGTGGAAACAATGTCCAGTTCAGATTAGCTAAATAATGAGAGGATGATGATGTAACTATTCAAAGTCAATCTAGCTTATCCCCCTGGGAAACATTAGGCACTAGTAGCTCAACCTTCAACCTCAGATTATCTTTCCCCCAAACAGTTTTCTGATGGCTATGCCAAAAACATAGAGAAAGCAACACAGGCCTGGTCCCCAGGCATCAGGAACTCCATTCTCCCCCCTCTTCCTTCAGGACTAAGCTATAGGTCTGATTTCTGACCAATGGCCTCAGTACGTGGAACAGTGCTTCTTTAGACAAAACATAAACATTAATGAGCGCGCGCGCGCGCACACACACACACACACACTATAGCACTGCACAGCACAGCACAACCCAAATGGCCTTTCATTTAGCAAACACACATAAGCACCCGCCCTGTACCAGGCACACAGGAGACCTCAAGAAGACAAAGATGAATGAGACAGCGCCTCCCCTTCCTCAGCAGCACCATGGAGGCACTGTTGTGGTAGAGGAGTTCTAGTCAAAGCAGGAGAACACTTTGCTCCTCTCTTCCCACAGGGTCACTGCTGTGCCCTGGAATCTGGTACCCAACAGAGCTGAGCATCTGGAGCCCTAAGACCCGGTTGCTGGTCCCAGCTCTGCCACTTTCCACGTACCTTTTGAGTTTCTCATCTTAAAAGGGAGTCCAAACTACTTCCTTTGGAATGTTGCTGGTCAAATTCAGTAGATAACATATGAAAATATTTTCTCATCATACAAAGTCCTACACTTCCCAGTCATTCATCATTAGTCTCATTGTTGTCTGGCTTGTCAAGTGTCCTGAGCCAAAAAAGATGCCAAGCCACATCGGTTCCCTAGTTCATCTGTGGTCCTACTCAGAAAGCCATGGGAGAGGGCCTCCTGGAGATTCGGCACTGAGCCTCCCTCATCAAATGACCCCAAAAGCACTGGAAAGAAAGTTCTGGACAGGTGCCACCTACCTATATTTTAAAAAAGCTTACCTTACCAATGGTTCCCTGCTGTTTCCATCAGAAGCAAGATGTATGTGGGTTATTTTCTTAGTTTCAAGGTCAATAAAACCCATTGTGCCTGCCCCCTCCATGTCTTACCTTGGGAAGGTCGGTGGCCCCACGGATCCGCAGGGCCACCTTCTCTCCATCCGGGTGGATCTTGGCCACATGCTTCCACATCCTTTCCCAGGTGGCTTCGTCCACTGGCAGTCCACCTCGGTTGATGAAGAAAGGGACACCTCCATCTCGTAGGTCCTCTTCCCCTTCCTCCTCTGGTTCCTCGTCTCTCTGTGCTGAGGCCCCTTCGCTGGTCTCCAAACGTTTAATGCCAGAATGGGAGGCGGCAGCAGCAGCAGCAGCAGCGCTGGCGGCGGCTGCATTCGGGGAGGCACCGCTGCTGCCACTCGGGACCACCTTCTTTCCCCCTGGCATCCCTAAATCCTCGATGGGGGTGGGAGGCTATATCAGGAGGCGGGAAAACTAAGTGCCTCACAGGAGGCTTCCCACACACCCGCTATAAAGATAACACATGGCTAAACAGAGCCGGGCGCCTTTAAGAAACCAGGGCGTGGCTCCTATACAATAAAATACTATTAGGTAAGAAAGAATCAGCGCATCAGCCTGGAGTGATGGCCAGGTGGGCTGCCCAGGGTCCGCCTTAGAAGGCCTGTTGTGTTTGAAAAACGGGATGAAGAGAACACACCCCAACTTGGCAGCCTGTACAAAGCACCCCTATTTGGCAGCAAGAACAATGACCGGCAGCGATCTAGGATGGCTGAGAGAAGAAAAGTGAGGGTCCGGGGGTGGGGATACTGAGGCCAGACAGCTCTTGCGGCAATGCTGAAAAGGAGGCCCAAGGCACCGGTGCCCACTCCCCGTTTTGGAGAGAAAAATTTCCTCTACGGAATCCTTGCACACTCACACTGGCGCGAGCGGAGGGGGCCCGCGTGAGCTTCCAGTCTGGACCCTAGGGATCGGGGATGCAGGGGAGGGGGAAGCGGCGCCGGGGGCGACTTCTCTGTCGCGACCCTTCCGGGAGCCAAGACTCGCAGCTGGCTGGGCGGGGAGGGGGCGCGCGCTGCCGCACACATTCCACGCCCGCCTCCCGCACAAAGTGGTGCTTTGTCTAGGTCCCCTAGCCCCTAGCCCCGGGGAACAGCAGCAAAGAGGGCGGAGGGGAAGGGCGCGGAGGGGAGGCGACGGCTCGGGGAGCTCTGGCCCTGCGATCCCCGGCCTGGAGCGGATCAGCGGGGATTCCGGGGGCACCTGGCGCGGCTCGGTCCCAGCTGAGCCAAAAAGGGACGCGGGGCCCCAGGCTCAGCCATCGTGGGGAGCGGCTCAGGCGACTCGCGGGGGACCAGGCTGAGGTCGCTGAGCGGCAGTCTCGCCGCTCGCCACCAGCTGCAGCATGAGCAGTTCGAGGATGCTGCGCTGGGGCTCCCACGGCCAAGCTGAGCCGGCTGGGCGCGTGGGGTGCGAAGGCAGGTCGTAGGCTCCGCCTGCGGCGGAGAGTGACAAAGCCCTGGAGGATGTCGGTGCACCGATTCCCAGAGAGCAGCAGCCTATGAAGGTGCAGCCCACCGGCCGATGGCGGCGTCCCGGCTCGGCGAAGCAGAAGCCACCGCTACCGCCGGCCGGGTCCCCAGCCCCTCCCGCCGCCCACCAGGCTCGACTCCGGTCTACGCCGCGCATGCGCTCCGTCCCCCCCTTAAAGGGCCAGCGCGTTCCCGCCGGGTCCTCCTGCTGCCGCCACTCCACTACCCCATAGCTACAAGTTATCGCAGGAGTGTCCTGGACGTTCCCTCCTTCTCACCTCTCTTACGGCGTTGAGAAGTGGGTGCAGAGCTGCGGAGGACGTTTACACCCCACCTCATAGAGCGCAAACTCCTGGGGGATTCCTGGCGCGGAAGGAATTGTGGCGGGCGGCCGGGAATTTCCTGAAGGAAAGACACATCGAGGAGGTGCGGCCCTCAGCTATAGAATCAAAAATGCTGACCTGGAAACCGCGAGTTCTAGACGGTTTTCATGCCCATTTTCCTCTGGGACGTTTTGTAAATCTCTTCTCTTTGCAGACTTCAGTTTCCCCTTCTGTCACGCTGGATGAACGCTTCTCTTCTGACAGTGCTCTTCAAGGAAGGATTTGTAGGGATTGAGAGTTGTTCTGTTTCATTCGGTTACTTGCATGGGATCCCGGGAGTGTGCTTCTAGTTCTGACTTTGGATGTCCCAGTCCCTGGCACCTGGCTGGAGACAAGAGCTTTCCTAATCATGGGACCAAGACAACAACATAAGGGTGGGAGGCAGTGTTTGGGAGTGTTGACCTGCCCAGATAAGCACTATTGAGGGTTGTGTGTGGCGTGTGGATGCTGTAGACCCAACACAAACCCTCTCCTTTCCCTGTAGCACAGATCAGCGCGTAACTCCCAAACTGAGAATTTGACCAAATGTCTAATGTCATCGCTGTTATTATGATAAGACACTGACCAAAAGCAACTTAGGGTGGAAGGGATTTATTTTGGTCTATACTTTCAGGTCATAGTCCATCACTGAGGGATGGAATTCAAGGCAAAACCCATGAGGAATGCTGCTTACTGACTTACTCAATCATGTTAAGCTATTTATTTATTTATAGATGAGATCTCATTATGTAGCACCGACTGATCTGGAACTTGATAAGCAGACCGGTTTGGCCCCAGACTCACAGATCGGCCTGTCTCTGCCTCTGAAGTGCTGGGATTAAAGGCATGCACCCACATCAAGAGTAGAGAGACCTGAGAGTCCCCAGGCCCTTAATGCTTCTCTATGGGCTCCTTAAAGTTCCTCCTGGTGTCGGATCTTTCTAAGCTTCAGTCACAACCTTTTGTCACCTCCAGTGTCAAGAACCAGGCATGGTCAGTGCTAGGGATGTTTCCAGAAGGACAGGTTCCAAGTAGTTAGGCCTGGTTCTTCCTAAACTCACTCTCAAGGAGAGTCAGGGCATGCAAATGGCACCAGAGAGCAACAGCTGCTTCCTTCTTATTGTGTAAATGGGGGAAGCTTGACTCTCAGAGTGCAAAATTCCCCAAGCCCACACAGGAACAAGCCGCAGAACCAGACTGAGAGCAGAAGGCCTCCTTGCGACACTGCCTCTCCACCTAATTGCCTGCCTCTCGTGTTTACCCAGTGCTCATGGTGAATTTACAGTATCTTTACAAGTTCTCTGCCCTCTCTTTGTGAATGTTGGCGTCTGATTCCCCTTCCTCTGAACGTGTGCTAAGAATAGAATGAGAGGAGGTGGATGCACTGAGACCCTTCACGGCAGGGTTGCAGAAATGAGATGCTGTCTTCAGAAGACACCAGCTGCCATGTTGTGAGGAAGCACAAGTAACCCAGATGTCGCATGAGGGTTTTCTGCCTGATAGCTCCCAGTAGATCGCTGCCAATGGAGACAATCAATATAAATGGTAAACTGAGTCCTCAGAAGATTCAGCCCCTGGCCTTTGGGTCTTACACCAAAGAGGCAAACCAACTGCATGCACCCTGTCCGAATTTTTCTCCTATGGAAATAGAAATAACAAGTGTTTTTGTTTTAAAAAAAAGCAGGTAAGTTTGAGCTGTAATTTGTGACATAGCATCAGATAATTAGCACAGCTGTTTTCCTAAAACAAAATAGATTTGTGGTTTTCATAATACATACTAAATAGATATAGGTTATTCACTGGAACCTTCAAATGGTGTAAGGATCAGGGAGCATCTACACTGGTAGTCGTCACTATGGATACAATGTGAACAGAAGGGATGTGGTCTTTCTCCCAACAGACCTTATGGTCTGCTAATGGAGAAGGCTGGACGCAATTGCTATGAAGTCCTCTGCCAGAGAGTAGTGCAGTCAATTGTGAGAGTGCACATTCTAGGTAACTTCCCAGAAATGTGGAACTGGGAAAGGAAGAAAAGGGCTAGAAACCTGCAGTATCTACTCTGGGGATTGGCTGGCTTGTGCCAGTAGAAGAGGGGGAGGTATGCGTCCAGTAAGGAAGATGCAAAAATACCAGGCAATGGAGAACTTGGAAAGGGATGTGTCTCAGTCTCTGGCAAAAGCCCAGAGAAGACAAGTGTCTTGCCTATTGTTGCACAGCTTGTGAATTGGGACCAGATCCTGACTTCTTGTCAAACCCTCCCAGGATGCCTCCAAACTTGTGGATACTACAAATCACACGTGTGCTTTAAACTTAACCCTAAATAAACTCGAAACGCTAGATCCCTGGTTACACTAGACGCATTGCAAGTCCTTAGTAACCATATCCGGCTCAGAGCTACTGTGATGAGCAGCTGCAGAACCTACCACCACCACAAGACTCTGCTAGTCAGTGCTCTTCCAATTCCACTCAGAAGTCAATTTTTTCTGTTCTTTATTTCCCCCCTCCCTCTCTCCCTTTGACAATCACGTGCATCGGACTGTTGTCAGACTCACTGTACAGCCGTGGCTGACTTTGAACTCCTGATCTTCCTGCCTCTTCTTGATGGTGGAGGGTTACAGGAAGGTGCCACCCCACCTGGTGACTTTTTCTTTCACCTCATTGGTTACGAATATGGAAACAACCAAAGAGGTGAGTCATGATCTTTACTCACATATACACCAAGTCTATGCCAATGTCGGCTTCCAGGAAGGAGCCTGGAAGTAAATCGCAGGACCACAGGCTCCAGCGACACCTGGGAAGAACCTTAGAGCTCTTTTGGCCAAGTGGACCTCAGGTTAGACTCACCCAGGGAGCCCTCAAAATTACTGATAACCTGAGCTCCAGCCAGCAGCCTTGCAAGGCGGATGTGACGGACACCAGCTTCCAGACAAGCCGACTGAGAGCCACAGTTGCTGAGAGCTGTAACTTGTCTATGATCACATGGCTGGGATTCCAGCTCCAGCGGGTCCTGTTTCTCCCTCACTGTCCCATAAACCGAGAGTGCAGAGCCAGGAGCCAGGCTTGCAACTTCACTTTGCCCTGGGTCCCCCTAGGGAAGAAGGCTCTGTGTAGGTGAGATGAAGCCCCCTGATGCTAAGGCAATCTGGACAGTTGTCACCTGTCCTCAGCAAGAGTCCCAGGATTCTGAAAGGAAGGGGGATTTCAAGATCTGTGGGGTAAGAGGATAGGGGTGGATTCCTTGTCTTGGGAATTTGGCACAGGCAGCTGAGAACACTGCTGTGCCTGGAGTGCTTTTGCTCTAGGTACCCCATAGTTATGGTGCACGCTTGATGGATGCAATATCTACCCTTGGCGTGGAGGCCTGTGAGATGGTGGACTGTCTCTGTCACCATGTATCTTTGCTATCTGAGCTCCTATCCAGGTACTTACTTCCTGGGCAACACAGCCTGGTCTCCAGGGGCCCAGAAGAAGCAAGACACATTGTGTTCCACCACAAAGGACTCTATCCCCTGCTGTCCTCTGAGAACCACCTCCTACAATAATAGGAGATCTATGCCTTTAGATGACATCAAGGGACAGACTTAAAAATGGATCAGGTCTTGTCTGTCTGTCATTCAACAGGTCTACATAGGTGCAAAGCAATGACTGGTGATAGAATGAGTGATGTCATTGCTGGAAGCACCTTACAAAAGCTCCCTGTCCAGCTCTCGATTCACAGATGGGAGCCGAGGCTTGGCAAGGTGGCAAGATGTCTTTCGGACAGCGTAGACAGGTAGGGTAAGAAGCCAGGCATGGTGGTGCACACCTGTTTCAGTACTTGGAGGCAGGAGGATTTGAAGTTCAAGGTCATTCTCAGCTGCATAGCAAATTCAGAGCCATCCTGCATGGCATGAGATCACGTCCCAGAAACAAACGAAGAGCAGCAAGATGATTCAGCAGGTGAGGCACCTGCTGCCAAGCCTGACTCCTTAAGTTCGACCCCTGGGGTTCACATGGCAGAGGGCGGGAATGAACTTCACAATTGTTCTCTGACCTCTGTGTGTACATCCCCACTATGAATAAATAAAATGTAACAAAAGCAAACAAACAAAAACTAACCAAAACCTATACCCTAAACAAATCTATGGATGTTCGTGGTAGGACTCATACTGGGACTCTGGGCCCTGCTCTATTCCTGGCTCTGTCTGCCCTTCTTTCCCAAGGTGATGTTTAGCAGCAGAGAGGCTGACTCTAGGAGAACCCTTGAGAGCTTGGCAGGAGCAATGGACAAAGGAGGTTTGTGTCCAGTTGTGACTGAGCTGTGTGAAGCAGGGGCGGGGGGAGGGTGAGAAAAGTCCTCTCCAGTCCAGGGGATAGGGTGGCCTGTAGCTGCCCCAGAGCCAGGGCTGCTCATGGATTACAAGGTTTGCTTTCCTTTCATTTCTTTTGCTGTGATGGAAATAGCTGACAAAAGCAACTTGGGAAAGAAGGGTTTGTTTGACTTATTTGTTATTATTTAAATTTAGTATTCACTTATTTTTATTTTATGTGCATGGGTGTTTGGCCTGCATGTATGTCTGTGCACCCTGTGCATGCCTAGTGCCTGTGGAGGCCAAAAGTGGGTGTCAGATCCCCTGGATCTAGAGCCACAGATAGTTGCGAGCTGTCCCGTTTGTGCCAAGAACCAAGCCCAGATCCTCTGCAAGAGCAGCAACTTCTGAGCCATCTCTCCAGCTCCAAAAGGGTTTGTTTAGTGACAGTTCCAGGTTATAGTCCGCCACTGTGGGGAAGTCACGACGGCAGGAGCTTGAGGGAACTGGTCACATCGCATCCATAATCAAGACCAGAAAGCAATGAGTACATGCATGCAGGCTAGAGCTCAGTTCACTTTTTCCATTTACATAGTTCAGTATCCCCCGCTGAGGGAATGGTGCTACCCATGGTGGGTGGGACCTTCCATTTCCATTAAGGTAATTAAGATAATCCACCACAGACATGCCCATAGGCCAACTTGATCTAAGCAATTGAGACTCTCTTTCCAGGTGATTCTATACTGTGGCAAGCTGACAACCAAAGCTAACCATTACAGCTCCACCCCTTGTCAAGTTGACACCCAGACACCCAGTCACTGCTAACCTATAACTTTCTGCCTTTTATTCCCAAAGTCTTACATTTATCTCATCATGTAAAATAGAATCCAACTTTAAAAGTCCCTAGTCTTTAAAAATTCCAGTCCATTGCCAAGTCCAAAAGTCTCTTAACTGTGAGTTCCCATAACCCAACAAAACAAACTACACACTACCAACGTACAGTAACACATTCTTATTTCAAAATGAAAGATCCAGGGCATAGCAAGGAATAATCACACCAAAGAGAAATGAGTCAACAGGGAAAACACCAAATTCAGTCTCTCCGTGTTCATCATCTGGGGCTTGTGCAACCTTACCCCTCCAGCCTGCTTACCTATAGCACACCCAGCTTCTCTCTTAGGCCTAGGCTCCACCCCACACCTACAGCTCTCCTTAGAGGACAGCCTTTCGTCTCTGGTGTCTCCAGGGCTGGGGTCTCCATGGCAGCTTAGACTTTACCTTCAGAGCTTCCCATGTTTTCCCAGGTCCTCTGCACAGAGACTTCAGTCATGCCACATATCATCTGGCCTTGGCTGCGTGTCGTGAGCCACTCAATCTTGCATCTTTTATTCCTATGAAACCAATACCACATGGACAATGCCTATGACATTGCCAAACTCTGCTGCCAGCTTGAGATGTAGCCTGGATCCTTGGATCAGCTTCTGTGTTCTGACTCCAGGGAACTTTCCTCTAAGCAGTTGCTTTTGGGGTTCAGTGAACCCTTTTAGCTTAGATTTTTTTCTTTTAAGTGAATTTGGATATTTAAAAGATGGAGTGTTCTCTGAGATATAGGATTTTGCCCAGACAATAGTTTGCCCATCTTTACAGGGTAGCACAGGATGGTTCTACTCAGTCATGCTGGTCTCTATCAGCTGCTTCTTCAGCACCAGCCTTAGGACAGCCAGAATGTGAATGCTCCCCACAGGCTCACATGTTTGAATACTTGGTCCTGAGTTGGCGGAACTGTTTGGAAAGGATTAGTGGGTGTGGCCTTGTTGGAGGAGGTGTGTCACTGGGAGCCTGCCTTGAAGTTTCAAAAGATTTACTCTCTTCTCTGGTGTCTCTCTCTTCTCTTTCTTCCTCCCCTTCCTCCCTCCCCTCCTCTCTCCCTCCTGCTTGCTGATTAAGGTGTGAACTCTCAGGTGTTCTTGCCACCAGGCCTTCACACTATCACCACAAACTCTTACCCTCTGAAACCATAAGCCCCAAGTTAAACATTTTCTTTTCTAAGTGCCCTTGGTCACAGTATTTTGTCACAGCGGTGGAAAGTGACTAGGACATTATCCCGCCTTGAAATTTCCTCTGCCAGACAAATCAGTTCATCACCATCAAGGTCGCATTCTCAGGACACAGGTAGAATGGCAGCAAGACTCACAATATCACACGAATGATCCCATCCCAGTCCCCTACAGAATCCTTGTTCTCAGAATCCTTAAGTTCTGCTCAAGGCATGCATTAGCTTTTTTGGCACAAAATTCCATTTTTTTTCTACACTCCTCCCATGTGGTCAGGTTTAATCACAACAACAACAAACAACCCCACTTTGGGCACCAAATTCTGTTTTCGCTTAGTTTCTGTTGCGTGGTAAAATACCCAGACAGATGCTACTGAGGAGGGAAATGGTTTATTTTAGCTCACAGTTCCAGTCCATCGCTGGGTGGACGTCACAGAGGCAGGAGCTTGAGGGAACTGCCTGTACTGCATCCATAATCAGGGCAGAGGGTGTTGAACGTGTGCATGCTCACTTATTTGCTCACTTGTGCTCATTCTCCAGGCATACGGGTCAGACTCTCCAGCCTAGGGAATGATGCCATCCACAGTGGACAGTTCTTTCAGGTAGTTAGGATAATCCCCCACAGGCTTGTCCTTCCACCAATGTGGTCTAGACAATTCTTCAGTGAGATTCTCATCCCAGATGACTCTGCACTAGTGGTCCTCACCCTTCCTAACGTTGTGACCATTTAGTATAGCTCTTCATGTTGTGGTGACTCCCAGCCATAAATTATGTTCATTGCTACTTCATAACTATAGGCTTGCTACTGTTATAAATCATAATGTAAATATCTGTGTTTTAATGGTTTTAGGCAACCCCTGTGAAGGGGTTGTTCAACTCCAAAGGGATCACAACCCACAAGTTGAGAACCACTGCCCTATGCTATGTGAAGTTGACAATTGAAACCATCACGGCCTCTCTGGACTCCCTCAATCCCTGGCCCTGTGGGATCAGTCTGTGCTCCAAGTCCTTCCCCTTTCTAGGCCCTTTTAGTGAATACACTTTATCATGAACAACGGCCACCAACCACTGATGCTCACCCAGCCCTGTTGGGAGCACTTTTATGAGGACAGTTTTGTTATGATGAGATCTGGAGTTCTCAGTGCTCTCAGAAGAAGGTCTTCTCGACATCGCTTTCTGCACTGGAGAGTATGGGGATTAGAAGAAGCGTGCCACAAGCCCAAGTTCCCAGCCTTGCTGGGTGTGGCAGAGAAACAGAATTTGAATACAGACCAGCTAAGCACTTTTAAAAACTCACTGTGCTTTGCTGGCTTCCCAGAATGCCCTTCCCCAGTGTGCTGTCCTCTGGCATTTATTGTCTCTCATGATGAAGGCACAGGAGGCCCATGGGAAGCAGCTGGTTCCAGCAGACTTGGCAGGATGGGTCATTGGGTGGGAGGTAGTTGTGCCAAGGAAGGGGACAGTTTCTAGTGGCTCCTTTCTCACTATCCGGTAATTATATAGTTTGTTCTGCAGTCAGGGAGGGCTTCTTGGGAACAAGGCAGAGTGCCCAGGCAGGCAAATGGGTGGCATATGTGCTCCAGTCCAACACACAATGGGCTTGTGATTATACATCTGCACACAGTAAAATAACAGTCTATTATTGCAGAATGCAGAGAATAATCACAGTATGTAGGAATGGGCCCCGAGACCATCTGTATCCCTTCTCTCTGGGCACATGGCCCCTGTGAGGAAATTCATAATGAAGCTTGGGGGAGGTGATTGGCCCTCTCAGGGTCAGAGTAGCAGATGCCAACAGGTGGATGACAGGTACGTAAATAGCAGTTGACCCCTTCAAAGAAACCTTGACGCTCTGGTTTGTCAAGTTCATATATGACCTTTATTTACTTAACTGTGGGGAGAGACACAGGCGTGAGCATTAGGATAAACTGTCAGTCCCCAGATATGAGAAGGAAGGATGGCCGGCCTCTCCCTGCCCATCATTGGCAGGCTATGTTGAAGACCATATGACCATTAGGTTCCAAGGTTTTATTTAACTGAATCAAGGCTAAAGTATCATCTTGACAGTGTTTGGTGTGTGAAGTCACATATCTTCACATTGAGTGCATTCCAGAAAAAGCTATAGGCTTCTCATAACACGGATGGCTGGGCTTTGCCCTACAATCGCTCATCCATGTCTGGGTGAGGCCCTCTGTTTCTGGCAAGCTCTTGCTGGCCTTTGACTGGCCCAAGACTGCCCTTTGAGAATTGTGCTAAAGTATAATTTTCAAAAAGGCAGACCTGGGCAAAGGAAATGACTCAGCATGTAAAGGTGCTTGAAGCCAAACCTGATGACCTGAGTTTGATCCCTGGGACCTACATAGTGAGAGGAGAGAAATGACTTCCACAAGTTGCCCTCTGACCTCATGAGCATGTGCTCAGGCACACATACACAAGATAAAACAAATAGGAAGTTTAAAAAGGAGGCAAGAGGGGTTGGAGAGATGGCTCAGAGGTTAAGAGCACTGACTGCTCTTCCAGAGGTCCTGAGTTCAATTCCCAGCAACCACATGGTGGCTCACAGCCATCTATAATGAGATCCGGTGCCCTCTTCTGGCAGGCAGGCAGACATGGAAGGAATGTTGTATACGTAACAAATAAATAAATCTTTAAAAAAAAAAAAGAGGCAAGAGGCTGGGACATGGCTCCATAGTTAAGAGCACTTGCCATGCTCCCAGAGGACCCACGTGACAGTTCACAGCTGTCTGGGACTCCAGTTCCAGGAGATCTGATGTCCTCCTCTGGCCTCTGCAGGGACCAAGTACACATATGATGTATGGACACACATGCTGATAAAACACCTATGCACATCAAATAAAAATGAAGAAGCTTTAAGGAAAGGGGGACAACAAACCATGGAAGTTTAAAATAAATTTCTGTTAAAATTTTGTTTAATTTAATTAATGAATGAACTAGAGAGATGTTAAAACCTGGCAAATTTAAAGAGATTATATATATATATTGCCAAGGAGACGGCTTAGTCATTAAATTGCTTGCCTGCCAAACATGAGGACCTGAGTTCAGTTCCTCAGAATCCACATAAACATCTGGATGCAGTGGTACGTGCTTGTTATCCTAGAGCTGATGCAGTGGATACGGGCAGATCCCTAGAATCGGGGGCCAGACAGCCTAAGAGCATCAATGAGTTCAAGACCAGCACAGGTCCTTGTATCCAAAAACAAGAGGGATGATGTCTAAAGATGACAGTTGAGGTTGTCTTCTGACTTCTCCACGAAACTGTGCACACACGAACATGAGTGGGGCGGGGGAGAATTTGCCAATGAACATAAAATGACTTAGTTTCCTATGACCTGAAGCGGTATTTATCTTTTTTAAAGGTACGTGTGTGTCTACTGAGCACAATTCACTTGTGTAGAGCTATAGCTTGGGTCTTGAGTGGCCCCCAAGGACTCCTATCTGAAAGACTGACCATCAAAGTGGTGCTAGTGGGAACTGGTGGAACTTTAAGAGGTAGGGTCTGGTGAAAGGTCCTTAGGACAATTAGGGTGTGTCCTCAAAGGAGTCTGTGGAACTCTTACCCCACTTCTTCCTTCCTATCCATAAACTGAGCAATTCTTCTCTGCCATGCTCCACAACATGCAGCCTGCTACAGGTCCCAAAGCAATAGGCCAACCAATCAACAGCTACCACAGCCAGCCAAAGTGTGAGTCAAAAAACCCTGCTCATAAGTGGGTTACCTCAGGTATTTCACTATATTACCTGAAAGTTGACAAGCAGACATATCTATGGGATAATGTAATTTGCATTAGTCTCAGCTTTCTATAATCTAACTTCTATCCTTACAGGATAAATAGAATAGTTCATTGTAAGAATGTGCCTCTGTAGGGTCAGATAGGATTAGAGAGCCCCAAAGTCAGCTGTGGAGCTTGTTAGACACAAATTACTAGGCCTCAATCCCAGACTCATTGCTACTTTGATCAACTGGAGACCCAAGAAACTAGAATCTGTTTCTTATCATGTTAACGTCCCCAAGACTCATTCTTTGCCATTTTCTTCTCTATGTCATTGAAGCAAGAAAAAAGATGGGAGCCAGGCCGTGTGTGACTGACAAGCTGGGCAGTGGGAAGGAGGGCACTGGAAGGCTTGGCAGGGGTGGGAGTTACCAGTTCAGATCCAGAGACATCAAATGTTGAGAAGTCCCTCACCAAGGACAATTTCTGGGAAGTAACAAAGTCTTGTCTTCATCCTTCAGCAGCTGAGGATTCTTGTGAATACCCGAGCACCTCAAGGGCTTTGACCCTCCACTGAGGGACGGTGGGAGCACTCAATTCTCAGTAGCAGTTTGGGAAGAGCTTCTCACTCTACAAGTGAGACCTTGTAGAGATACAAGGGTCATGATGTTTCTTCTCCCAAGGCCATCTAGTGGCTGTTGGATAAAAAGCGCCCAGATAGAAAATTCTTAGCGTTTATTCCAGGCCAGTAAATGAATTCTCCTCCTGGTCACGAGTATGACTTACTGGCTGTGTGGCCTCCGCATCTTGACTGATCAATAGTCACTGAGTGTTTTTTGATTTTCAAAATAATGTGCTTAGTGATGCTGGTGAGAAAAGCCTCAAATTCATAGAATGTTTTCCATTTTGCAAAGTATTTCTCCAGACATTATCTCATTCAATTTCTGTTAATGATTGTCTATTACAACACACACCACATATAACATACACCACACACCATATACAACACATACAATACACACCATATACAACACATACCACATACAACACATACCACAAACAACACACACCACATATAACACATACTACATACAACACACACCACATACAACAACACAATACATACAACAACACACACCACACACAACAAAACACTTTGTCATCATTTTGGTCTGGGTGTCCCCCCAAAATCTCCGCAATGTGTTGAAGGTTTGGTCACCAGTCTGTGGTGCTACTGGGAGGTGGTGTGACCTTTAGGAGGGGTGAGTTCTAGTGGGCATACTGGTACCCCAGCCTCCCCTTTCTGTTTCCCAGTCTCCAGAAGGTGAACAGGACGCCTCTGCCATGCATTCCACCAGGATGTACTGCCAAATGACTATTTGGGACCAGAAGCCAAAATAAAGCTTCTTCCTTTAAGTTGTTGACCTCAGGGGTTTTGCCATAGTGATAAAAAGTTAACATAGGTCTGTCATTTCAAACTGCAATGGCTCCCAATGAAAAAAGACAGTCACTGTCTGTCTATTGCTTACGGTTACTGTTGCTGCGACGAAACACCATGAGCAGAAACAGGTGGCGAGGAAAGGGTCTATTTCACTCACACTTCCATAGAACAGTTCGCCAGCAAAAGTAGTGAGGGCAGGAACTCAAGCAGGGCGGGAATCTGGAGGCAGGAGCTGATGCAGAGGCCTTGGAGGGGTGCTGCTTACTGGGTTGCTCCCAATGGTTTGCTCCGCCTGCTTTCTTATAGAACCTAGGACCACCTGCCCAGGGATGGCACCAATTCCATGGGCTGGGCCCTCCCACATTAGTCACTAATTAAGAAAATGCCCTGCAGGCTTGCCTATAGCCTGTTCTTGTGGAGGCGTTTTCTCAGCTGAGACTTCCTCCTCGCTAATGACCCTAGTTTGTGTCAAATTCACATAAAACTACCAAGCACACAGTCCCAGCTCCTTAGGAAGGCTCGAAGAGAGCCATGCACTCTCTGGCTCTGCCTGCCTGCCCTTCGAGCCTTGTCCTCAGCCACACTCTCCAAAGCTTTTGGACACTTTGAGTGACTTGAGTCATAGTGGATTTCCATGATTCCGTTTCATGGCTGAGGCTCAGGACAGCCAGGGCTCTTAGATGGTAAGACTCCCTGACACACACTCTTGGGGCGTCCACTGCTCCTGACTTTCAGGACCTTGATTCAGTATCTGGAAGACCAGCATCATGGGACTGGGAACTGCCTATGTGATGTGTTTCTAGGACTGTGCCTGGCACCAGGTAAATGCTCAACGTCTGACCATATTAACATATAGACAATTGTATAAATTAATAATACCTGTTTGGGAGTCTGATTCTGTAGTATCAGACCCATCAAGTCTTACTTAACTCTGTCTATGGCAAAGATTGCCCGTTTGTGATGTATTTGGTTTCATGTCTGAAATTCTGGGAAGGGCTGGCTTAGTGCCTTTCCACCGTCCCCCAAACCTGTCCTCCTTGTCCAAATGCATGTCAGGCCGATGAGAGAATGCGGCAGGAACAAGACCAGCCCTTCCCCGCCCCTGGAAATCAGACCAGAGTAGATTTACAGTGTCATTATTGTATGTGAAGAATCAGACAGACCCATTCTCATGGCTACCTGGTCCTGAAAACCAGAGGTTTGTTCTTGCTGTTTGGTCCTAGCAGGAAGTCCTCTGGTGGGCAAAACCACAAATGCCAAACTTAAGATTGCTGGAGGATCCTGTCCCTAGGGCCGTGGCTCTCAATCTTCCTAACACTATGGCCTTTTAATATATTGTGGTGGCCACCAACCATGAAATTACTTTCGTTGTTACTTCATAACTAAACTTGTTACTGTTATGAATCATAATGTAAATATCTGTTTTCTGAAGGTTATAGGCACCCCCTGTGAAAGGATCATTTGACCCCGAAGGGGTTGCCGCCCACAGGTTGAGAACCACTGCCCGAAAGCTGCATTTGTTCCCAGTTTTGTGTGCTGACATTGCATAAATGGGCCGTTTACATGTAGCATTTTTTTTTTGGTTCAAAGGTATTTTGTTACAATAAAAGAATTTCTGGTATTGAGAAATTAGGAAATGAAGGTAGAGGTGGGAAATGAAATAAAACCTAGGCTCTCCTAGCACACAGATTTCACACCCGTCCAACAAGCAGGAAAGCACAGTGTTTTAGGCTCACAGAATGATTTTGTTTTCTGAACAGTGGAGAAAAGGAATGGTGACGTTGACATATGATAATGACTCTAACAAGGTGCACCACGCCGCGCATGCTCAGAGCGCTGGGAAGGACTGCAGCCCTGAGGCATGATCGTCCTCAGCGTTCTGCTGATGCCGTCATGGAATAGAATTCTCTGCTGTTGGGTATGGAGGGAGGGGCTCACAGAGGCAAAAGTGCCCAGCGCTCATAAAAAGTCATAATGTGGCTCCGTACAAGCAACCAGTGCTAACGACTGGTGTTTTAATGGTTCCAGTTTCCTAGTATGTATATGCACTCGTCTGTGCCCGTGTTTATATTTATATAATTTTTACAAAGATGGCATTGTATTTGCAGTTTTTAAATGATTTTTAACTGTACAATATGTTTCCCTGTCTTTCTATATTAATGAATGCACTTAGATTTTAAAATCACGTTTATTTAGTGTATGTATATGTATGTGTGAGAGAGAGAGAGAGACAGACAGACAGACCATGGTGCACATGAGGACATCAGAGGACAACTTGTGGCTGCCTGTTCCTTCCTTCCACCATATAGATCCTCAGGGTCAAATTCAGGTGCCAGGCTTAGTGGCAGACAGTTTCATCTCTGGATCAATGTTGTTCTTTGATGTTTTATTTCTCATCATAAAAGCAACATATACAGCCTCATTCTGAATGCCCTCGTGCTGTTCCAGTGTGTATTATAATGTACGTAACTAACTTATTTGTGGTATTCCTGGACTTTTTTTGTGATAAATGACAGTCACCTGGACACTGTGTTAGTAAAATCAGCTCTTTGTCCAGCACCGTCTCCTTAGGACAAATTTCTAGATGTGTAATTTTGAAATTTGATGCAGAAAGAGTCAAGCATATGCCACTGCCTGAAGGCGCAACGCTGGAACGCTGGCTTATTGGAAAGCAGCAGGCTGGAGATGGGCCTCTAGCTGTGGTACTGCTTCCTCACTCAAAGGCAGTGTGGGGTGGGTGCTGGGACAGTGGGGAACCTGTGTGGAAAAGGCCCTCTCTTTGCCAGAAGGAGAGGAACATTCCTACCATCAAGGGCAGGAGGCAGGAGAAATTGTCTTTTTTTTTTTCCCAGGCATGATCTTTCATTGGCCTAGGGCTGACTAGTCAGGCGAGGCTGGCTGGCCAGTGAGTCCCAGGGATCCCCTGTCTCTGTCTCTCCAGCACTGTCAGTCACCATCTTTGACTTTTTTTCTGTGGGTTCTGAGAATCAAACTCAGATTTTCATGCTTCTTCAGTAGGCTCTTCACGTCACTAACAGCCATCTCTACTGCCCTGAGCCTCGCAATTAAATGGACATAAAACATACACACAGAGCTGGGCGGTGGTGGTGCACGCCTTTAGTCCCACAGCTACAGAGGTAGAGGCAGGAGGATTTCTGTGAGTTCGAGTACAGCCTGGTCTACAGAGCGAGTTCCAGGACTCGCTCCAAAGTTACAGAGAAACCTGTCTTGAAAAAACAAAACAAACCCCGCCCCCCCAAAACAAAATACCGTATGCACAGAGACAGGCATGCAGACTTATTTCATGCAACTTTTACATGACCCGGGAGCCTTCATGAGGGAAGAAAAGACCCCAAAATGCAGTTGGAGTTGAACATGTATGCATGGAACTACATGTAGCCAGGTCCTGTGGAAACAAGTTACATGGGGAGGGTCAGGGGAGGTGAGCGTTAGCATAACCCAGTCTGCACAGAGCTGCCTCGATGCTAGCTAGCTCCCCATCATTACCCCCGCTCCCTGCCCTTTCTTCTTCAACAGGTTGTCCTGTACCTCAGGCTGGCTTCCAGCTTGCTGTGTAGCTGAGGATAACCTAGAACTCCTGATCGTCCTGCCTCTGCTTCCTGAGTGGTGGGACTGCAGGCCTGCATTGCCACTGTGAACTTCCACTGTTGATGAAAATACCACGGAAGGATATAGTGAGGGCCCCAGTCGTGTGGAAATGTCACCTCATGCTTCAAGAAACAGAAGGAAGTTTTGGGGCACCTCCTTGTTTGACTTCACAGGTGTCGCTGACTGAAAATGGTTGCTGCAGCCAGGTGGTCGATTTGATGGGGCATGCTCTTAACTCCTGTGGGAAGGAAACAGCGGGAAACAATGTCTGATTTTTGAGGGGAAACCCTGTGTTTCCTCAGGCCTTTGTTTTGGGTTTGTTTTAACTGCACCTGCATTTCTTACAGTTTTTCACAAAGAAACTTTCCTTTTGAGAGTCACAATATTTCAACTCATGTTCTTCCCCCCGGCAGGGAAATAACTCAGCCTTTGTTAGCCCACCAACATTGTTCCGCTGACATTGATTGAAATAGTCATTTCCTTTGGGAAGCCTTTACCATGGAAACAAACTGGGGGCTCGGATTCGAATGTTTGAGTGAGAAGGAGTCCTCCCGTGCTACAGCTTCTAATGGCTGCCAGTCTTTTGTCGTAGAGCTCTCGGAGTTAGGATCTGCAGGATGGGGCAGAGGACCGTGTTCCCGCTGGCCTGGCTGATGCTAAGAGGCGAGGCAGAACAGTGTCCGGACACAGAACCTTCACAGCTGGGCAGTCTGGGTTTCCAAGCCTCCTTCTGCTACTGCAAGCTGAGTATTCTGAGACGCTACAGAACGGGGGTAACAGTACTGTTTACTCCCCAAGATTGTTGTAATTACTAACTAGCACAGTAAGTGACACTTACAGATGGCTTGCTGCCAATAAGGGCTGTAGTTTAGTGGATAGCGATACCCAGGTAAATTCTTTACCCATGAACTACATACGAACTATAGTTGCAGTTTTGTGAACATTTAGTGTCTATACAGGTTCATTCAAGCTGCTATATGGCTAAATACCCAAGGCTGGATAATGTATTAAGAACAGAAATTTAATTTTTGTGCTGTGGTTGTAGAGTGGGTGTCATCCGTGGGGGAAGGCAGGAAAGGGGTGCACGGGAACTTGCGGTATTTCTGGAATTACTTCAGAGCACAAAGCACCTAGAAGACTTCAATTTGATCATGTGATCCTTTGGACAAAGGCATTTCCAGGGGCCTATGAGACTCTCTTTGGCACCTACCCCATTGTCTGATCTATCCTAGGTTTACAACACATTTTTTTGCACAATGAATAAAGAAAGAAATTGGGAGGAGACAGAGGCAGGCAGATCTCTGTGCGTTTGAGACCAGCCTGGTCTACAGAGTGATTTCCAGGATGGCCAAAGCTACACAGAGAAACCCTGTCTCAACAACAACAACAAAATAAAAGAAAGAAAGAAAGAAAGAAAGAAAGAAAGAAAGAAAGAAAGAAAGAAAGAAAGAAAGAAAGAAGTTGGAATTCTGAAGGTGGCTACCAAGAGCCAAAGCAGAAAAAGAGAGATGAATTGGTCTTGTGTTTGGGGATGGGAAGAAAAAGGCAAGAAAAAGTTGATGTACCAACTTTTTTTGTTTTTCAAGACAGAGTTTCTCTGTGCAACAGTCCCGGCTGTCCTGGAACTCGCTCTAGACCAGGCTGGCCTTGGTCTCACAGAGATCTGCCTGCCTCTGCCTCCTAAACTCTGGGATTATAGGCGTGCGCCACCACCACCAGGCAATGTACCAACTTTTGATAGAACCCTCAATAAACACACACAAATACACTATCCTTGTGGAGTCCAGTAGCATGGTTGTTGCATAAGGGTGCTGGCAATACAGGCAGGAAGGAAAGATGATCGTTGGGGTAAGGACCCAGCAGATGCAGCTTCACAGCACAGAACCAGAGGAAACCACACAACCACGGACTGATCCCCACCACTTGGATCTGGGTCCAGCTGGCTGTTGATATGAGGATCAGCAACCTTGTCTCATTCTGCAGTGCTAAAATGTGACAATGGCTTTAATGCAGGTTATAGCGCAAGGAATGTTGGAATGTCACTGCTGGGAAAGAATAATTTTCGTGTCCCACAAAAGCACGCACTGACATAGTGAAGGAGTCTTGCCAGGTGATTTCTTTTTGTAAACTAGGGCATGCCAGAATGCAAACTGGGCTAGCGAGCAGCACGCTTGACCAAAATGGGCTCTGTCTTTCATCCCTGATGTCGGTGATGACTGCATCTCATCCCATGGTTCGAACTTGACTTCTCAATCTGAAGCAATTGGCTAATTGGCACAAAGGGAAAGGGGGTTCAGAAAAATACAGCCCTTATTGGGCTATCTTTGATAGAAACCATTTTCACACTTCCTATTTTGCTGGCACCTAGTGGCCAAGCTCGGGAGTAAAGTCAGACTACGTGATGTGACAGGTGTGTCAAGACTTAAGCTGACAACTCTGCTTATGGTGTGAAATGTGTTAGAAATCAAGAGCTAGCTTGCTGTGTTTGTAACCTGAAAAAGAGAAAAGGTTCCGGTTTGCATTGGGTTTGTATGTTACATGAAGCCAGTTCATCAGAAAGGCAACAATTCCTAGAGTACCTCTGAGCTCTGAACGGGGTTCTGAGGACAGCTTTCAGGACTCCTGCTACTTTGCTACCTTGCGGGATCCAGGGGTCGAATTCCAGTTGTCAGACATGCACATAGCACCTCTGGCTTATACACAGCATCCTTGGCCTGCACACAAGCGACCCCTGGGCTGTGCACAAGCACCCTTGGGCTACACACAAGTGCCCCTGGGCTGTGCACAAGCACCCCTGGGCTGCACACAAGTGATCCCTGGGCTGCACACAAGTGGCCTGGGTTGTACATAAGCACCCCTACCAGACTCACCCCACTCTTAGCCACCTTGCAGGCTTATTTTCGCTTTGGACATGTATTTCTTTCAATAACATACTATCAATTTTATTTACTATTTTATTATTTTGAGTATCAGAACCTATCCCAGCTCTCCAGCTCACTCCCATTCTTGGGAGGCCCCTTTTCTTCTTTAATAAGCTGTCTTTATTTCTATCACTTAAAAATTTAAAAAATATTCATTGCGATAAGTGCAAATAGTACAGAAAAAAACGGGGAAAAGGAAAACCAGGCACAATATCTGTGGGAAGTGGTAATCACTCTGATAATTTTACATGTAAACTGGACATAGAGATGCTTTTCCGCAAAAGGGGGATTTAAATAACACACTGTTGATACTTTGCTAATTATTGTGATCTAGAAAAGTCTTGTCATTACATGTAGATCAAGGAGATTACCCTCGCTGACTTCATAATATTCGTTCTATATACACGACATAAGTTCAGTCCCTACTGCTGAACATTTGAGACATGTCTAATCCATTAATGTTACAGTAATAAAATACCCAAGACTGGGTAAAGAACAGAAAGTAATTCTTACAGTTCAAGAGGCTGTGAAGCTCAAGAGCAAGACATCAAAATCCATTTTTGGTGAAGGACTTCTTGCTCCACACTCACGTGGCAGAAGGGAGAAGAACAAAAGGAACCAACACTGTGTGAAGTCTTCTATAATATAAGTGCTCTCATGGATGACAAGCCCCATCACATGGTCATCTCCTAAGGCTCCACCACTGAATAAAATAACATTGGCAAGGGAATCTCAACATGAATTTTTGAAGGGGGACACAACCATTTAAATCATAACGTTCCATCTCTGCCCCACTTCAACCATGTCCTTCTTACATACATGAACACATAATTCCATCCCATTAGCTTCCCAAACCCTAAACTGGTTCAGTATCAACTTCAAACTCTAAGACAGGGTCACTGTGTATGCCGGGAAGTCTCCTGTCTCCACCTCCAATCTCACTGTAGGAGTGCAGGGGTTCCAGATGTGTGTTACTGAATGCAGCAGTGATGTGGGTTCCAGTGATCCAAATTCAGGTCCTCATGGTCATAAGCAAGTTCCTTACCAACTAAGCATCTCTCCAGCTCTATCTATCTATCTATCTATCTATCTATCTATCTATCTATCTATCTATCTATCTATCTACCTACCTACCTATCTATATGTTGTTGATTTTTTGAGATGAAGTCTTGCCATCTCTGTCCTAGAACTCACTATGTAGACCAGGCTGGCTTCAAACTCACAGAGATCTACTTGCCTCTGACTTCCCAGTGCCAAGACTTAAAGACCTGGGCACTACACCTGACTCTGTGGTTTTGAGGTTTGTTGTAGATTTGTTGTAGATGGATTTTTCTATGGGCCTCAAGCTCACAAAAACAACTTATTATTAATTATGAAAGCTTGGCCTGGGGCTGGAGAGATGGCTCGGTGTTTAAGAGCACTGGCTACTCTTCCAGAGGTCCTGAGTTCGATTCCCAGCAACCACATGGTGGCTCACAACCATCTGTAATGAGATCTGGCGCCCTCTTCTGGCGTGCAGACATACATGGAGGCAGAATGTTGTATACATAATAAATGAATAAATCTTTTTTTTTTAAAAAAGAAAGCTTGGCCTATAGCTTAGGCTTATCCCGCTAGCTCTTATAACCTAAATTAACCCATTTATATTAATCTACATTTTGCCTTGTGATTTCTTACCTCTCTTCCATCTTGCACCTCCTGTTTCCTCTCTGTATCCTCTGGTGTCTCTCCAGTGCCTAGCTTCATCTCTTCTCTCTCTGCCCGAAAGTCCTGCCTAATCCCTTCCTGCCTAGCTATTAGCCATTCAGATCATTATTGAATCAATCAGAAGGCACCTTGGCAAAGACACATCTTCACAGTGCACAGGAAGATTATCCTACAACAGTTTGTCTTCAACAGACTGTGGGAAAGAGCTGACTCTGGTGTCCCTCAGCTGATGTGCCAGGACTGGGCTGGTTTAAAGCTGAAGACTGAGCACTGTCTTCTTCAAATGCACGTTGGTGCCTCATGGTTCTTCACTCGGAGGTCTCTGCTAATCTAAATTTTCAGAGCTGCATAGAAGAGAGACAGCAAATGCCCTCCCAAACCCTGTTGACAGGTCCCAGGCAGGAGATCAGAATCTGCAGAATGTGGAGGCCCCAGATGCCACAAAGTATCAACTAGTGACCCATTTCCTCCATCACTTCCTGCCCTGGGAAGGGAGGAGAAGCACACAATGCTGGCCAGCCTCTGCCTTCTCCTTTACCCTCTTCTCCTAAGTTCTGCATCTCTCTTCTTGGAAGGGCGCTTCTTCCCTCACTTTGCAGCCTGGTCCTCCCGGTCAGTGACAAGGAAGACTGGGACCTGCAACATGGATGGCAGCAAACAGGGAGACAGGGAACAGCTATGAGGTCATGCAAGGTCACCTTTGGGTCGCATGTCAACAATCTGAGAGGGAGGGAGGATATGTGTGCTTCTCTGCACTTCCCAGGGCAGGCTCAGCCTACCCTGTTGCTTTTCTGACCACCCTGTTCCTGGGCAAGTGAGTCGGAACACGGCCTCGTCCAATCTGCCACGTTGGCAGTCAGGACCAGTTTGCGCTAAAAGGCACTCCAGAAACAACAGCTGCAAGCAGGCCATTCTCTGCTTTGTCTCTTTCTGTAAGCAGGAGATAAAAACTCTCGTGTGGAAGATGTCCCTGTCGCCAGCAGAAAAGAAGCAGTCTGTGAGTCACTCAGAAAACTGTTTGTCTGCAGAGGAAAAAGGCGCTGGCGTTTTTAAAAAGTTTCCCTCACTCCATCCTTTGCTCAGGATCACGTTTTGTTAAGGGCCAAGGAGAAAACAATTATTTTCCTTCCTCTCCAGACCAGAATTCGTTGAAGAGCTGGGTGTCCCCATTTTTTGAGTAGCAGTTCCCAGCCCTGGCCAGCAGAGGAGGGAGGGATCTCTACCCTCTGGATCTTCAGTTCTGGTGTCTGCAAGATCCTCATGAGTTGTTTAGAGTTTCACTGTCTGAATGGTACCAAGACCCTTATGGTTCTGGTTCTAGGGTGTTGGTATTGGTCATTGGCCTCCCCTAAGCTGTTCTTTGATTTTGTCCCTATAGCCCTGGGCAGTTATGGAGACCACTCTGCTGCTTCATGTCAGAGTCCTCTGAGCCCCTGGAGGGTACCAGATACACAGGGGTCTGCTGTGGGCATCCTGGAACTTTGCTCCCAAGCAGGATGCAGCCCCTTTTAGGACCCATCTTTTTGTTGTTCCCATCCTTTCTTCTCTAATTCCAACCCAGGTTTTTTTTGGGGGGGGGGTCTAGATTTTTAGTCTTTCTTAGATTATTTGTTTTTTTTTTTCCCCCTCTCTTGTTTCTCTGCTCTTCACACATGTGTGGACCTCAGGGCTCGGAAGTTGGGAGCTCTTGCTGGCTAGAGGAAAGAACACGGAGGCTAGCATCTGCTTAAAAGGGGCAGAGGGCAAAAATAAGGAATGCACTAAGCAGAACTGACCTCAGTCCTGAGCACTTGTCACGTGGCACAGTGCCCGGTGTTCAGCAAAAAACTGTTAGAGACTAATCAAGTGAGCAGGGGAATGAGGAAAGCAGGACCCTGGCTCAGATGAGGTCCAATCCCAGGCACTGGCTGACCTCCCTCCAATGACCTAATCCCTTGAGGAAGGAGAGATGAGGTCATTTCTGGGACCCTCTCCAGACCTGACTCTGGGTTTTGCATCTGCAAAGAGAAAGTAGAATAGTTATGCTGTTCCTCTACTGAGGAGGGAGGAAGCACCCCCCGGTCGGGGGGGGGTGTCAGGCTCCACCGTGGCATTGCGTCCCAATGCATCCCCTCTTGTCGGAAGCTGTCTAAGTCACCAGGGAAGACTGTTGGGGAGTCCCAGCTGGGTTTTCTCTGGTTGCAGCAAAGGGAGTCACTGGGTCCTCAGAGCCTCAGCAGCGTCCCAGTGTAAGAGGGGAAAGATGGAATCTGTGAAACGCAGCTGCAAAGTGACTTTTAGTGTGGAGAGCGCCTGCTCTGCCAGGGCTGATGAGGGCCGGGGCCAGTGAGGAGTAGGGATTTCCAGCTGAGGGCATCAAGGAATTCTGGTGTAGCTGTTCTTGGAGTTCTCAATTGAGGAGATGGCGTGTCATCTTCCTGGGATGAACCAATTCTTGTCTTCCAGTTGGGAAGGGTTTGCTTGTTAGCCAAAGCCATCCTGTTGTCTGTCTGAAAGACAGTGATGTCTTCTGTCCTGGTCCCTAGAGGCTGACACCATTGGGTACAGCACTCCTTGTGAGCGCCTGTGCTCTACCTGGGTTTGGCCGATGGTGGCAGGAAGAAGAGGCCAGAACACTCATTCCTATGTTTTCCCCCTTGGCTACTGTGCTGGTGGCTCCCTCTATCTCAGCGCCTAGCTCCGGCCTGGAGCCTCAGCCCCTCCCCCTTGAGCTGGACTCCTCCCTTTGTGCTTTCGCCTTAGGGGACTCTGGCTACTGTCCCAATAGCCCCATTGCTTCCCTAGGACATCCTAATCAACTGTGTTGTTGTTTCTTTTTTAAAAAAATAGATTTGTTTTCATTTTGAATCCTGTGTGTGAGTGTGTGTGAGAGCACGTGTGTACATGAGTGTAGTTGTCTGTGGAGGCAGAAGAGGGCAGCCAATGTGAGTTGAAGTCACAGGCAATTGTGAGCTGCCTAGTATGAGTGTTGGTCTGGACTTGCACCCTCTGCAAGAGCAGTACGTGGCTTAGTTACTGGACCATTTCTCCAGACCCGACCATACCTTTTAAAAGTCAGTTGTGGATGAATACAGTCAGGACCCAAAGGAGAACCTGAAGATAAGCATAAGACAAATCCATCACACATGGAAAACACATTCTCTGTATCTCACCCATGAGCCCAGGCTGCCTCAAACCTGCGGAGACACTCCAGTCAGCCCAGAGAGTACCACAGTTATCAACACAAAAGACGCTTTATAACAAACAATTGGATGCCTCTATGGTTTATTGAGCACTGGTAGTGAAAATAAAAAGGCAGATGGCTGTGCAGACATAGGACCTAGGGATGGGCGGTTTGTAGACATGACCAGATGCGAAAATCACAAATCACAATGTTCTAGCATGCTTTCCAAACCCTACGATCAAGAGCAGTTAAGGGGAAGAGAGGGTTGATTTCAGCTTACACCTCCAGGTCACAGGCCATTAATGGAAGAAAGTTGGGACGGGAACTCAAGACAGGAACCTGGATCAACAGAAACCATAAAGGAAGGCTACATACTGCTAACTCACTGGCTGGCTCACGCTTTCTTAACTGTTTATACAGTCCAGACCCACCTACCCAGGCATGGTACCCACTGCCCATAGTGGCACATCAATTGGCATTTATGGAAATGCCTCTGACACATGCCCACAGGCCAAGCTGATGGAGACAGTTCTGCAGCTGAGGTTCTCTCATTCCAGGTGTGGGGATTTGAATAAGAATGTCCCTCCCACCTCCCCCAGCTCATATATTTGAATACTTGGTGCCCAGCTGGTGGATGTGTTTGGCAAGGATTAGAAGTGTGGCCTTGTTGGGGGAGGTGGGCTTTAATCTCTCTGTCTGTCTGCCTCTTACATGCAGATAAGGGTGTAAGTTCACATTTAGTCCTCTGGCACCATGCCTCCCTGCTTGCTGCCCTGCTCCCTGCCATGACAGTCGTGGACTCACCCTCCGGAACTGGAAGCCTGGTGTGGGACAATTCTGTATTCTGTCAATTATGTTTTAAATAAACGCTGATTGGTCAGTAGCCAGGCAGGAAGTATAGGCGGGACAACCAGACAGGAAGTAGAGGCAGGTAAAAGAGAACAGGAGAATTCTGTGAAGGAGGAAGCCCATTCCTCCCCAGTCCTGTCCAGATACCGAAGAAGCAGGATGTGATCTTCCCTGCTGAAAAAGGTACTGAGCCATGTGGCTAACACAGATAAGAATAATAGGTTAATATAAGTTATAAGAGTTAATAAGAAGCCTAAGCTAATGAGCCAATCAGTTTATAATTTATGTAGACCTCTGTGATTTTCTTCGGGATATACTGGCTGTGGGAACTGGGCAGGACAGAAACCCCAACAAGCAGGCCCTCATGTTACAGAAGCCGAATAAACCCTTTCTTCTATAAGTTGTCCTGGCTATGGTGTCTCATCATAGCAGCAGAGGAGTAATGAAGACATCAGGAGACTCTAGGTTGTGTTAAATTGAAAGTAAAAACCAAGCGGGATGCACACTATCCAAACCACGTCAGCAGCACAGCATCTGCAGGGTCACGTGTTCTCTCACAAGGTCTTGTCGCTGACCAGGAGGCTGCATGAAACTCACTATCGTCACCAAGCATCCTGGGGGACAGCATCATGGAAGAACACCTTACTGCATCATGCAAGCCCAGGAAAAGACCACAGTTCAAAATTCAAAGTATGGTTTCTAGCTAGCGTGTGTGGCTTTCACATCACTGGTAAAATAAGAAATCTGAAGTTTAAGAGCTGGAAATGTAGTTCAGCTAGTAGAAATTTGGCTTTGAATTCCTGCCCCAGTTACCACGCACAAGGCTGAGGCTTTCATTTACCGGCACCCCAAAAGCCAGGTGCGGTGGTGTGTGCCTGTAATTCTAGCACGTGGGAGGTAGGAGAATCAGAATTTTGAAGTTATCTATGTCTACATAGTGAGTTGGAGACTACCTGGGCCAGGTTTAGGTAGCCTGGGTTACCCTATGTAAAAAAAACAAAACAAAACAAAAACAGAAACAAAAAACCCAGCGTAAGTCTGAAACAGACTGTAGAAGATGTTGGGGTGGAAAAGGAAGACAGTTGAACCTCCACAGGACAGAATTGATGTGTGTGCCTTGAAAAAGAAAATGATCTGCACCACCCTGGGAAATCTGCAGTTACTGATGTGCAAAACAGCTCAACGGCAATGAAAGCCCCCAGAGTGCCCCTAGCATCCAATCGGGTAACCTGGAAGGGTGTGCTTCAACAATGGAGCTTTTAAGTGAACTGGGAGTCTCCCTACACCACATTTGCCAAGCACTTAATACTCACAGGCAGTGATTCCGCACCTGGGCGCTGATAATCTACTTGGGGATTTAAGACACAGAGAGCGCTAAGCCTGTTCCTTCCAGCTGTCTGATTGATGGGCACGCACTAGATTTTCTCCCCCCACGACATAGATTTATTTAGAAATTGAGTCCCCTTGTAAAGTTTCCCTCTTTGGGAAAAGCCAAAGTTTCCACTGTCTTAACAAGTCTGAGAGCCACCAAGCCACATCCAACAACTTCATTTTATAGAAAACTTAAGAATCAGATTTGGGGCATGAGCTGGTCCCACGCCTGCTGCTTGCTCATTGATCTCTGGTAGGAAGACTGTCTGACTTTGAAGCCAAGACAGTGTTCCTCTTCGGCTATATTACGTGACACACAGGGCTTCCCTGGAAGGACGGACTTAGGAAGCAGGCTGTGACAGATGGCTTTCATCGCCTGTGTGCTGGAAATCTGCTTTCCTCCCTAATTGGATGCTGGGAGTTGTAAGCAAACAGGGATCTATATTAAATCATTGTTCGCTGTCCCTAATTAGACCTTGGAATTTGGCTAAGCGCTTCGTAGAGGATGTTCATTTGTTGTGTCGACAGGGACACTCAGCGTTAACAATTTTTTTTTTTTCCGGTAACTTGAGTCCCAGCATCACTCTGGTGCTGTAGCAGCAGGTTCCCTCAGAGCTGAAAGATGTTTGCAGGAGGTGGAGATTGGCTGGCTGTGAACTGTTTTTCCAGTGTCCCTGCTTCAATGCAAAGGTCTAAAGTCTCTGTTTTCATCAAATCAAGGAAGCCCTTTGCGGAGTTACAATCAGGGCTCAGTTCCCCAAAGTCAGAGCCACGTGCCCAGACAATCTTTGTCTCCTATCTCTTGGCCGTGGTGCAGTCAAACCTCATATTGGCACGGTCAGTTGCAAGGGAAGCTTTGTCTCCAAAAACAGAACGTGGTTCCAATTGGCCTCGCCACCAACAGCCTCGAGATTCCAAATGGAAAAAGCGTCCAAGCGTCCCAGCTTGTACCCCCACCGTGGTTGCTTTAATCACCGCCGGCGGCCCCAAAGGGTCAGCAGAGTCTGTAAAGGGGCAGAAAGATTGCAGAACAGCTCATCTTTTCTTCCGCCTTAACCCTGTGTCATGTGAACGGAACACATCCCTGCATCTGGCTGGGTGGGTGTAAGAGGCCAAGGGCAAAGAGGCTGGGAGGCTCAGCTTTATCTAAGATGATGTCAGGAAGGAGGCAATTTTAGCTGCCAAGGAAAATTATAACTTTTCATTGCGACCATAGCTAGTCACTATCTTATTCTCCCCTCCCCCTTTTCAAAAGACATCCTTAAGGAAGCCCACGTATTTGGCAGGGATCCACTGAGGGGTGGAGGAGGGCAGTTTCCCAGAAGGTTGGAACAGAGCCTATCGTATTTTTCATGTGGGTCCGGAGGGAGAGGGGCATAAAGGAGGGAGAGGAGCATAAAGGGAATGGAGGTGCTTGTCTTTCAACCACATCCTCAATGTCCTGTCGCTGGAGAAAGGGAGGGAGAGAACAGAATGGAAGATTTCTGAATTTGATAAGCTAAATTTTAGCTGTCACAGGTCACAAGGCAGGACTGGGGATATGGCACGGCCAGCGAAGGGTAGAGTGCTTGCCTGGCGAGGAAGAAAACCCGAGTATGAGTTTTTGGCACACATATAAAAGGAAGGCATGTGCCTGCTTCTGTGACCTTAGTGAAAGGGGGTCAGAGACCGGAGAATCTTTGGGCTTGCTAACCAACCTGTTTAGCCAATTGGTGGGCTTCAGGTTCAGTGAGAGACCATGTCTCAAAAAGTAAAATAGAGGATCTGGAGGGATGGATCAGTGATTAAAAACACTGGTTGCTTTTCCAGAGGACCTGGGTTTGATTCTCAGGACCTGCAGACCAGCTCTCAATTATCTGTAACTCCAGTTCCAGGGGATCTGACACTCTCTTTTGGCATCTGCAGGCACCAGGAATGAAGGTGGTGCATAGACATGCATGTGGGCAAAACATCTGCACGCATAAAATATATTATAATAAAATATTAAAAAAAACTTAAGGTGGAAAGGGATAAGCAAGACATACAAATCGACCCCTGGCATGTGCACACATATGTACACATGCACACACATGTGTATACTCATGTACATACAAAGGTCATATGTCAAGGCTGCCTCAGCTTCTATACCATCCTGTTCTGCCTAGAAGCCTCAGGGTAGTCTCTTAGGAGGCCCCTCCCTGGAATTTTCCAGAGTCCTCACTCTCAATATCCACCCGCAGCCAGCTACAGAGGAGTTCAGTGTCTGGGTAACCTCTTGTTGGCCATATGGAACTTCATTTGCAACCTCTGCTTCTAATCAGGCAGGGAGATTGCAAAGGAGTGGGCTGGCTCCGCACATACAGCACACTTCGCTCCAAAATGAGACTCATCTATTCCTCTTCCACTGTCCCTCACGTCTCCCTTCTCCCTCTCCCAGAAACTTCCCAACTGCCATTGAATGAATATCCTTTCTGTTGAGTGTATTTCTTTCATTTCTCCCGGGAGTCTGCAATATAATAAACTATTGGTCCTTTGGAATGAAGAGGTGGAATTAGCCTTTTTTTTTTTTAAAGGTGTGCACAGGACCTAGTTAATGGAGGAAAGTGGCAATATTTGGATGTTTGGGAGTAGATCTTCCTGCAGTGGTTACCCTTTCTATCCTCAGAAGCAGCGTGAAGGAGTTCATGAGCACAGCCACGAAGCAGCGTGAACCCGCCGTGTGCATATGCGGCAGGGTCAGAGCAGGTGAGGAGGGAGGCGGGAGAATCTCTTGCTGCTGGGGAGTCCTAGTTTTGCCCATTCCAAAAGCTCCCTTGTTTGGAGATCGACAGGCTGAGGCCTTGGGACTTCCCTGCCAGACGAGTTCTCTCAGTGACTGTGGCTGCTGCCAGGACAGCTGTGTGCGAGTACAGATATGCCATTTGTCAGAGGTTGTTCCCAGAGGCCATGGAGACAGTCACCTTTGTTGAGGTCTGCTAGAGGAAGCCAGCTTTTCAAAGTGGGGAAGCCTTTTGGCTCATTAAATGGAAGGGACAATGAGCTCTTTAGTCCTTACTGCAAGAGACCCGGAGAGGTCAGGCTTACAAATGTTGTTTTAAAGAACACATAGATAAATAGCAATGGCCACTAGTTCAAATGAGAGGGAACGGATCTCAGCACCCAGATGGAACATCACAGTTTGTCTGCTTTTTTTTTTTTTTGAGGGGTTTCTCTGTTGCTTTGGAGTCTGTCCTAGAACTTGCTCTTGTAGACCAGGCTGGCCTTGAACTCACAGGGATCTGCCTGCCTCTATTCTCCCCACCCCCAAGTGCTGGGATTAAAGGCATGTGCCACCACCACCTGGCTTGTTTGCTGTTTTTGTTTTTATATATTAAGCTTCCATTGTACCTTTTACAATCCAGTGGTGGTGCGGATTTGGGACTTTTCATTTAACATTTTGCTGTATGGTTATGTGTGTGTGTGTATGTGTGTGTGTGTGTGTACATATATGTGCATGTAGGGATGTGTGTTTACATGCTTGTGGAGGTCATAGGTCGACATCAAATGTTTTCCTCAATTGCTCCTCACCTTATTTTTTGAGACAGTATGATAATAATATATATAATTCCAGTAGGCTAATGATAACATTTATTTTTATGGGGCCGGGTCTGTGGGTGAACCTGGCCAGTGAGCCCTCAGATCCTTCCCAGAGCTGGGAAACATGTTACAAACATGAGCTGCTGCGTCCAGCTATTTCTGTTTGTTTTGCTTTAGTTTTGGGTTTTGGAGACAGGGTTTCTCTGTTTAACAGCCCCAGCTGTCCTGGAGCTCTTTCTGTAGAGCAGGTTGGTCTCAGACCGAGAGATCCACCTGCATCTGCCTCCCAAGTGCTGGGATCAAAGGCAGGTGCCACCATGGCTCAGCAGCACCAAACTTTTGATATGGGTGCTGAATTTAGATCCTCATGCGTGTGCACCACGCTCTTTACTGATTGCCCAATCTCCTTAGACACAAAGGAGATTTATAATTGAATCTCCCTGGATATTAGATATCCAGTAGTGTCTTTTAACTTGGTCATAGTAGATAATGCTGAATTAATTCCCATGAATGATGTAGGATGTCCTTCTATACGCTGTGAATGCATGTTGCTTTTACTGGTTGATGAATAAAGCTACTTTGGCCTATGGCAGGGCAGAATATACCTAGGTAAGAAAGGCAAACTGAATACAGGGAGAAAGAAAGCAGAGTCTGGGAGATGCCAGCAGCAGCCAGAGAAGGAAGATGTGAGGTAACAAACCATGAACTTGTGTTAAAATATAAACTAATAGAAATGGGTTAATTTAAGATGTAAAAGCTAGCTAGTAATAAGTCTGAGCCATCGGCCAAACAGTTTGTAATTAATGTTAAGCCTCAAAGTGGTTTGTTTAAATAAAGTATTTTGATATTAACCTTGTTATACTAGAAATTATAATTGAAAAATTCAAACACCTATTAAGATGTTTTAAAGTAATTCAACTATATACAAATTATATACATGTAAGTGTAAAACTTCATCACTTACACATTTATTTGAACAATACCTGTATTTTTCACAATAGAGACTCACACCAATATTGATATTTTTTACCCTTTTGAAAACCTCTTTAATATATGGCTTAGAGATTTTTATATCAATCTCTTATGGTATATTGTTTCGATTAAAGTATATGAAGATAATCTGTTCCTGTATGGATAGATAACAGAGCTAGAAAAGGAAGAGAATATCCTGAGGGATCTTTCTGTGTGTGTGTATGTGTGTGTGTGTGTGTGTGTGCATGTGTGCATGCATGCGTGCACACACACACACAGAGGCCAGAGTTTGATATCTGGGGTATTTCTCTATTGCTCTCCATTTTAGCTTTTGAGACAGGGTCTCTCTCTGAACCTTGAGTTCACAGATTGGCTAGAGGCCCGGCCACCCTCTTGTCCCCCTAGCTAGGTCCGGGATTATAGGCACGCCAGGCTGTTTCTGTGGATGCTGAATCCGAACTCAGTTCCTCTTGCTTAAGCAGCAAACACTTTAACCACTGAGCCCCTCTGCTAAGTATTTCTTAATTGTATTTTTCACTTAAAGATTTAGAGTATGGTATGAATTCAACCCTCTCTGCCCACAATGATGTTTTATTATAGATCCTCCCATGAGTAAGATAGCCGAGATGGCCCCAGGAAGCAAGTTCCTAGCTGAAGACACCCAGCCCTTTGCAAAGCCTGTAATTTACTTCCACCAGCTTGGTGCTTTAAAACATTTTCTTTTTAAATTTAATTACATGTTTGTGGGAGAGGGGGTGTTGAGCAGAAGCCCAATAAGGAACCCCAGACTTCAAGATGCTATCTAGCTAAGGACTAAGCAACTCACACAGACCTCCAAGACAGCAGTGGGTGTGGCTCCGGCCATCTCTGGGAGTCTCCCTTCCTGCCTGTTAGTGCTCAGGCGGGGTTGCAGATGTCTTAACAGTGCACTGCATTCTTTCGAAACCAAGCACACATGCATCCTCTCTGTCTGGGGCTTTGGGGGAAGTTTACTTATTTATTTATTTTTCCCAAAAGCATGGTGAAATAACAGAAAATGGAACTGGCCCGGCAGAACTTGTAAACGTGGGCTTTTACTTGTAAAACTTGTAAACTGACTTTGGGCACTGTCTTCTGTAAATGTGGGGTTTCGCAGACAAAAAAACAAAAACCAGAATGGAAACACCCCACTCAAGGTTTAAACGAGTTTGAGATTTTGGTAAAGGCGAACAATTTTTACGATCTGAAGAGAAACAACAGTCTGGGTCCTTTGGAAAGTTAGACTAATGGTTGGGAATCATTTCTCTATTAATTAAATTGAACAAGTCGGGGGAATAAAGCAGGAAGCCCGCCATCTGGTGATGGATATATGTATTGCTCTTTTGCGCGCATTTTTTCACCCCACCTTCCTTAAAAAGGGGCTTTTACCATGCCGCCGTTACAACAGTTGTTTTACTTAGATAACACCAAGAAAAGGGAACACATTTCTGATTTAACTGACAAAAGGAAAAGGCGGGGGTTAGAGAGGAGCAGAGACGCTCTTGCACGTAGAGCTAATTGCTCCAAAATTCTGCCCGTAGCTTTGTCAGGCCCTCAGTGGGCACTTTGGGGTACAATGGTTAACTGTCCATTAGATCCTGTCTCCGCCTTTAGACTTCAGGTTGCAAGGACGGAGGCTAGCTGGAGCACTTTCTTTGAGCATATGGTAAAAAGAAGGGTGGATTGTGGGCGCTTTCCAGGTTGCCCATTGATTCTTAGGCACTGTACTGAGATGGGTGGTAAGCTGCCTTGAAGCCTGGGTTTCAGATCAAGCAGTCTCCTGGGATTTCCACGGGTAGGCAGCCTCTGCAGTCCCTCTTACCCAGGTTGGCTAAGTTCTGATGACCCCACCCCCTTCACCGCTGCACTCTGGATAAAGGCAGCCAACCTGTGTATTGGAAGTGTGGTCCCTTCAGCCTGCGGGATGGGGGCGGGGCACAGGTGCTCTGTAGGGGTACAGTTTCTCTCCTTATCTCTCTACTCCCCACCTAGGAAGGCGGCCATGTTCCAGAAGGATGATCTAGAGCAAGGATTTCAGCCCTAGCTCTACTAAGCTTACTACAATGTCTTGCTCCCATTTATTCGCACATTAGGAGCAAATCGCACGGAAATGCCTCATTACAAGGGAAACACGTGGCTGCATGAGGCCAGCTTCATTATAAGGACAAGGCTGCGTGAGACCAGCCTCACTGTGGGCATTACAGTACACGCTGACGCGTTTGCAACCAATCCCAGTGCTTGACTCTGCTTCCTCAGATCCCTGGGGCGTGGCCTCAGATCACGCAATGAGTTCTCTGCTTCCTACCACTGTCAAGCCATCGGCGGCTTTGTCCTTTCTGTTCCCAAGTCCAACGTGCCGACTAAACTGGTCGGTACTTTATCATTTGTTTTTTATTTCTATCAAAGTCAATCTAGGCCCAGGTGTTCCTTTCTTAACTTCCTGAATTGCTAAGACTTCCTCTATGACTCTGGATGGAAGCTATGATAGCTGACATGTGCATCTGGTTCTGACATTAAAGGGCTGTGTCACAAAGAACATCCTTAATGCAAGGTTAAATCAGGGCTGGTGAGACGACTCAGTGGCTCAAAGTGTTTGCCGCCAAACCCGACAACTTGAATTCAGTCCTGGGTCCCATGTCGTGAAAAGAACCAGCTCTTGCAAGATGTCCTCTAACCTCTTCATGTATATACCAGAGTGTGCACGAAGCTATGCACACACGCGCATACACACAAAAACATTTTCAAAATCAAGGCTAATGCATAAAAATTATTTTATGTATTACTGGTAAATCTAAATGATGGCCTCTTTATGACAGGGATAAAGAAATACACAAAACATTACTGTCTTTCAATTTTTGTTCAGTTTGGTTTGGGTCCTTATCTTCTTGTTTTTAGAATTCAGTAGTGTCTCCATGTCTGTCTCTCTGTGTGTGTATGTGCATATGTGTGAGGAAGAAAGACAGGGGTGAGGGAAAAAGCTGTAGGGAGGAAAAGGATATTCAAAGGCCAAGACCCTGTTTCCTACACAAAGGCCAGTCTCAGGGGAGCTGGGGGGTAGCACTAGAGAGACCCCGAGGCTCCCTCATCCTCCTATCTTATATTCCAGTCCCCTTTGCTCCCCTACTCTGCATAGCTGATTACCCACAGCCTCTCTCTTGGATTTTTTTTTTTTTTTTGGTAGCTGCTACCTAGGGACTCAAGCATACTAAGCAAGCACTCTACCATGGAACTATATCCCCAGAACTTTTTGCTCGCTCTCTCTCTCCTTTCTCTCCTTCCCTCTCCCATATTTCCCTCCCTCCTTCCCTCCCTCCCTTCCTTCCTTCCTTCCTTCCTTCCTTCCTTCTTCCTTCCTTCCTACCTTTTTTCAAGACAGGGTTTCTCTGTGTAGCCCTGGCTGTCCTGGAACTTGCTCTGTAGACCAGGCTGCCCTTGAACTTAGAGATCCGCTTGCATCTGCCTCCCAAGTCCTGGGAATAAGGCATGCATAGCCATCCCTAGCTTGTTTTCTTGTCTTGTATCTTATTGTCAAAAGCAAATCTCCCTGAAGATGTTAGTTGGGAAGTAAAGTACTCCAGCAAGAACATTTGCTTTTTGACAGGGAGCTACTTAACACAGAAAAGCCTGTAAGAATCAAGAAATACGACTCCAAGGTGTTAATTTAGGCATAAAAATAGATAAATGCTAGATAAAATAAATGAGAATTTCACTTTCAATTTCTAGGCAATTCAATGAGAATTGTGTCCATCTTCCCATAAAGCAATGACTATTCAGTGGACATCCAAAATTCTTCCCAGTCCCATCAGGCTTTCTTCACATAGCACCACAATTTATCTCTTGGAGATAGTGGAGCTCTGCTCTCTAGCATTTATAACAAAGAGCGATGATCACCACACCCAGGGAGCTTCGAGTCCCACAAGGAGTGCTTATCACCCCCTTTCCTTGGTGTGTGTGTATTTAATCTTCAGTGAGTCAATTCCTGCACACCATACTGAAGTGGATCATCTACTGCTCAAAGGTATATGGTGATGATGATGATGATGATGATGATGGTGATGATGATGGTGATGCTGCTGATGATGACTGTGAAGGTGGAAGTGGTGATGGTGGTGCTGAAGATAGTGTTGGTGATAATGGTGGTGATACCCTAGGTGTGGGAGAGCTGGCCCCGATGGCATGGGCCTAGGAGAGCTGCCTCCTTGCCTGATGGGGGCAGTCCTGGCAGACTGGACCAACCAGCTCAGCTACCACCCAGACCCACATCCTAGCCCACCCTAACATCTATCCCATTTATGACCTGCTGGAGCGTGTGGAGAGACTGGTCCTGCAGAATGATACCCACAGAACCTCCATGACTCTGAGTGACAGAAGGATATCTGAGAGAAGTTTCAGTGAGGGTCCAGTGGTGATGGTGTACCAGAAACCAGAGGCCCTGAACCAGACCAATGACTCATTGCAATGAGCATTTTGCAGGTGGGGCTGATTGGACAAAAGGATGCACTGTGTGTCACACCGCAGCTCCCAATGCCACTAGGATGGATGAAGAGGTGTTGGGAAGATGGAGGAACAAAGTGGTTTTGGTTGTTTGTTTTGTTTTGTTTTTAATTAATTTTGGGGGGGTTCTTTGAGGGTCATGCTACAGGGGTGAGGGGCAGATATGGAGGGACTGGGAAGTGAGCAAGTTTGGGGTGCATGATGTGAAATTCCCAAAGAATCAATAAAGAATTATGTAAAAAATACTGGCAGTAATAATTGTGAAAATGATGGTGGTGGCAGTAGTGATGATGACTTCTATGATGTGCCCTAGCCGGTGCCAGGCCCTGTGATGGGCACTTCACACGCCTTATGTCCCCATATGAATGAACACATCTACAAACTAGGTGCAATTCTGTTTTACAGATCCAGAGAATGAAGGGCTTGTTAAGTACTTAATCTTATGTGTGGGGGGAGATCTCTGGGCACATGATCAGGCTTGCATTCCCTGTCATAAAGGATTTCTGAGGATATGTATGCACTTGTGTTTATGTCACCTGTATATCTATAAAGTGTAAATGAGTGCTACACTCATTAATTACAATCTCAGGGCCTTGGGCAAAGTTTACTGTGAGTAATGGCAGGTGTAAATATACATTTCAAATAGTCTTCTTGATGAGTTTTCATATTTTTTCTGTTGCCAATTGCTTGTCAGATGTAATTACATCAACATTATTCTTATCTCATCATATCGAAGACAAAGAGCTTGTATCGGGAGTTGGGGGAAGTCTCCACTCTCATTTTTCATGTCAACTTGTGGCTAAGCTACAATTTCTAATTGTCTTTTTTGTGAGGGTAATTCGGTTAGAACTAGGTAATATTTCGTGCAAATTTACTTAACCAAGCAAAGACAACTGCCGGAGGCCAGCATACGGGGATCCAGGAAGACCACCCAGCACTCATTACCTTCCTCCCTCGTTGAGATCCCCGACTGCTACTGGCTTTTCATTTCAGTGTCCTTAGCACATACAGACCAAGACAGTGACAGTGTGAAAATCTTCCTCACATTCAAGCAAAGCTTAATTTCTTTCTTTTGGCGACCCACGCAGGGAAAGTTGGCAAAGCAGTGGACCCCGACTTCCAAATGCGGTTTTCTCCCCTCATCCTCTGCCTGTCTCCTGCTCCTACCGTAGGAGATGGACCACCTTGAGGTCACTTTGGATTTTCATCTGCTTTTCCAGAAAAGCAGCTTGGCCTTGGAGTCAAGGGCACCCTATCTATCTATCTTTCTTAGCCTTCTGTGTGGTTTATTCCTGCCCCTCAGCATCCCACACTCCCGTGCCCGCTGTTAGCTTTGAATTAGTGGAAAAAATCCTTCAGGGAAATAGAAGAACTTCTAGTCCTTTTTTTTTGTCCCTAGAAAGTATCTGAGTTTTGCTTGACTTCAATCCAACTGACCTCTCTGATTCTGAGCTCAATAAATGTCCGTTGAACAAATGAAAGAGGCAAAGAAGAAATGAATGAGTATGTTGGGGGGCCTGAGGTACTTGAAAGGAAGAGACAAGTCGAAACGGGATGGAGTAGTGGAACTCGGGCACGGAATTAGGGGCCTCTGAAGCCTCCACACATCTACCTTTGAGAATTAAATGACATCTAACCTTGGTCAGCATTTGGAAGGACACGTTTTGTTCAAAAAAGAAAAACGGTCCAGTACACTGTGATAAGACCATTTCCTTTCTCGCAGCGTCTCCTTTAATGTCAGGTCTGAAATATGAAGTCATTAGGGGATATTAAAACAGTGCTGACAAACTAATTAACAAAAGACATTACGCCGGATGGGCTCAATTTATCCTTTTTAATGGTTCTTATAAATGGGTGCCGCCAATTAAAATTAATAAAGATTTACCAGTGATTGCCCAGTGTACATTGCTAAGAAGCACCCCTGAAGGTCGCCTTAAAGTCAGCTTTGTCAAAGTGGCAAGTTCAGCTGGGCCGCTCCATCCCCACTGAGTCCCCAGCTTTGTTGTTCGCCTGGATGCTTCTCCTTCAGCTGAAGAGTTGAGCCACTTAATCCATCTCCTCCACTCCAGCAACAGCGCCACACTATCCAGACAGCGACACTCAAAAACTCAACACATAAAGGAAAGAATCACATGAGACCCCCAGGTTGACAGTAGCCATCTGATTTGTCATAGTTTGCATGGTTGCATGTTCACTGTCACCTGTAGAAATGGCTTCCTGGTAAATTCGCAGAGCCTCGTTTTTGAGGACCCGGCATTCCATCTACTGCCCCAACCTGGCTGGCTTGAAACTTCACACCCCTGCTTGATGTCCAGAAGTCTGGATCTAAGAATGCCACCTGGAAAGCTGTCTTGAAGTAGATGTGGGTGGTGTTTGGAAAGGGTGGGGATGGCCACTCTTCAGAAAACCTCCTGCTCACCTGTTTTAAAATCGCAGGTTGGACGGGCAAGATGGCTTAGCCAGCGAAGCATTAGCTGTATAGGATCTCATTCCTATCAATCTCAACTTGAGGTTGATCCCCAGAACCCATGTAAAAAGGCTGAACGCGGTGGTCCCACATGTTTGTAATACCAGGCCTGGGGAAATGGGTGTAGGGGTATCCCTGGGATTCAGGAGTTGGCCAGTCAGCCAGCCAAATCATCTTGGTGAACTTTAGGCCAATGGTAGGCCTTGTTTCAAAAACAAACCAACAGTGGCAGCCTCCTGAGCCATGACACCCGAGTCTGACCTCTGGGCTTCACATGCACACACACACACACACACACACACTTACTTCTTTGATAACAATCCTTTATATGTTCCTTTCTTCCCTCCCTTCCTCCTTCCTTCCTGCCCTCCCTCCTTCTTTCTTTCCTTCCTTCCTTGCCTCTTCCTGTCCTTTTGAGACAAGGTTTCATGTAGCCCAGGCTGATCTGGTACTTACCATGGAGCCAAGTCTGGCTTTGAACTCCTGATCCTCCTGCCTCTGTCTCTTGAACACTGGGATTACAAGCATGCACCATCATATGTGGCTTCCTTTTCTTTCTTGTTAAAAAAAAAAGGTTTATTTTATTTTGGGTATGTGTGTGTTTGCCCTCACGTATGAACACGTATCATGTGTATGTCTGGTGTCTGTGGAGGCTAAAAAAGGTGTCAAATCCCTTAGAACTAGAGTTACCAACAGTTGTGAGTCCCCATGCGAGCGCTGGGAACCAAACCCTGGTTCTCTTCCAGAACACCAAATGCTCTCTTAGCCATATTTCCAGCCCCCTTGATTCCCCTCTCAAAGTAAAAAAATACTGAAAATCTAAGGCAGCTACTTCCCGTTTGGGACCCTTCTTCTCACCAGACTCTGCCTCTCTGGTTAAATCTTTGGGTATTGCAGGGGAAGAGACCAGACCATGACAGGAATCCCTTGATGATAGAAGCCAGCTCGTTGCAGCCCCAGGACCCCGAATTCTGACTAGGGCAGTCAGAATGTGGTTTAAAGATGCCACAGGCCCTGTCTTCCCCAGCTTGTAGCTCCCAGAACATGAGTCCCTTGAGGGTTGCATGCCAGGTCCCGAGTGTGGCTGTGAAAGACCCCATTTCAACACTTCCTAGTGTTTTGGTGACTTCCTGGATTCAGGTCATCTGTATGACATCCAGGCTCCTGGAGGCCTGAGGTGTAGGACTGGCCAATCACCAGGGCATACACAGGGCAGGTGGGAGCATGAGCCCCCTCAGCTTGAGGAAGCGAGGAGGCTAACACCAACTTCTCCACTCCACAGTTTACCTGTGCGGCTGCTCTCCGTGGCCCCTCATGTGGGACTTTGCATGTGAGTTCTTCCCAGGGTGGGGATGTCAGGACAGTCAGCAGGAACTCGTGTGTAGATTTTTTGAGTGAGGTCTGATGTCCTCACCCTCTTCCTGCAGTTCCCAGCAGGGCTGTATCACACACACACACCTTGGAAGTAGTACGGTATCTTTTTGTTGTCGTTTAGTTTTGTGTTACTTTGGACTTTCTGAGAAAAGGCCACATTTAGGATTATCCAAGACAAGACACAAGAAACGGTCATTTGAGATAGTCAGACTCTCCAGTTAATCTACCACGTGATTAACACTGGAGGCAGCCATGAAGTGTCTGTGTGTGTTATGAGTTTATATGAAAGGAATGTTAGGTTTTGCTTTCTGAGATTTCTCCCATAAGAAGGCTAATTTATCTATTTCCTTGGTTGAAATGAAGTGCCCAGATAACTGGTGAAATATTACTTTGGGTATATCTGGGAGGGTATTTTGGCTGAGGATCTGCAAGCTGAGTAAAGTAGATTGCCCTATACTATATTCCAATTAGGTGAACCGAAGGTGGCCTTCCCATGAGACAAAGAATTCCTGTGCCTGATGGCAGTTGGGCTTGGCAACATCATGTTATGGTTACAAGCCAATTCATTGCAAAACTATGGTGTATGTATGTATATACATACCTTGCCACCAACCTATCACCTATCTGTCTGTCTGCCTATCTATTATGTACCTATTCACCCACCTACCTATCATCTATCTGTGGGCCTATCTATCATCTATCTATCTATCTATCTATCTATCCATCCATCCATCCATCCATCTACCATCTCCTGTTGGTTCTGTTTCTCTGGGGGATCCTGAATAACATACAAGGGTTTGACAATAGCCATCTACTGAAAATATGGGGACAGTACTGTCTCGATTCTGGGACTACGTGACTGGGGAGGAGAGTTGAGTTTAGTTGGATTTGCTAAAAGATCTTCAGAAAAAGAAAGCCTTTCCAGTCTCTCCAGAGAAGGATGAAATGCAGAAGATTTGCATTTACCTTAAGGGTCAGAAAAATAAGAACACAGTAGGATCTGCTAGTTTAAGATTATCCAGAGTTGTAGACCTACGGCTGGGCAGGGTCTGAGAAACTTGGGGGGCACTGAAGGTGAGGTCACCAGGTGACGTGTTCCCAGCACTTCAGTTCTCGCTCCTCCCTTCCCTCCTAACCCCCAACGCTCTGTGGCAAAGTAGGAAGAGGACAAGACAGGCGTCCTCCAGCTGAACCCCCCTGAAGGCCGTGGCAGACAGTGTAAGGCAATGAATTTAAGGGAAATGTGACCTCCAGAGAGCTTGACTCCCCAGGTGGCATTAGCCACACTCTTAATTGTGCATTTTATTGTTTCCTTTCTGGCGCACACAGCAAGTTGCTCGTGTGACCGTACATCAGGAACAACAGAGTAAGTTAGGATAAATGGGCTTACAACCCTACCAGAAGCCAGGACACAAACAACTTCTGGAGGCCAGGGGTACAGCCTGAGGGATGATTTCAGAGGGAAACTGGTCTCAATAATTCTGCCAGCCTATCTAACACTTTGAAATTTTTTAAATTTACGTTTACATAAATTAAATGTACACTTTAACATTACATTCGTGTGTGTGTATGCATGCACACGTGTGACTGTGCATGCCTGCGTGCTACAACATGCATGCGAAGGTCAGAAAACAACTGGTATGAGTTGGTTCTTCCTTCCACAGTGTCAGCCCTTGGGACTGAACTCGGGCTTTGCCACAGTAGCTTTAACATTGAGCTGCTTCATTGTCTCACTACACCCCCTTTAAAAACTAAAAAATAAAAGAATCAAAGCCTCCTCATGTACCTCAGGCTGGCCTGAAACTTGCCACATAGCAGAAGCTGATTTAGTATTCATGACATCCCGTATTACTTCCTCAACTCTGGGATTACAGGCGTGAGCCACCATGCCCAGCCCCACCCACTCTTAACTAGCAGGATATAGCCACACGGGAATCAAAAGCCCAAATGTTCTCAGTTATAATCTTCTAGCTCCTAATGTAAGGGATCAGCTTAATTTTAATTGTGGCCCTCCCTACTTTAAAGTTGTCAAGGGTGTTTTGGGGGTTTCATGTGAGATAGTCCTCTGTGGGAGGAGATGGGAGGGGCAGTTGGAAGATCACAGGATTTAGTCGCAGAGACATCCTTGCATCCTGCGGCTCCTCAGCTGTGGCTAGTGGTGCTAGGATGCTTTCCTGTGCATTCTGACGGCCTCAGCTCTGTCATCTGGGAATCATAGCCCAACTCTATTCGCAAGAAACTCAGATGGAATCGTGTCTCTAAAAGCAGCGTTCACACAAGTGTGAAGAGTTCCCGATTCTCCCTGGGGGATTCTATGACACGGGGGAAGAACAGTGTGGGCTGGGGACGTGGCTCTAGCTGGAGAAATTAGAAATCGTGCATTTTATATTGGTAGCTAAGCCTGTCTTTCGGCCTCTGTTTTAGTGACTTTCCTTGTTGCTGTGACCAGACTCTTGACAAGAACCAACACAGGTCCGCCATGGTGGAGAAGGCTTAGTTGTAGGTAGCTCCGTGGTGGTTGGAGTGTGCAGCTGGGGCTTCTCCCATCCTCATAGCTTTTCAGAACAGGAAGCAGGGACCATACAGGAAGCAAGCCTGGTTATAAACCCCAAGGCCTGCCCAGGTGATCCACTTCCTCTAGCAAGGCTCCACCTCCTAAAGGCTCCACAGCCTCCCACACAGTGCTACCAGCTGGGGGCCAAGTGCTCAATCACGTGATGCTCTGGAGGCGTCTCACTTTCTCTTGAACTCAAGCCTTCTGCCTCCATAGCTCTTTTCTTTTCCACAACACTAAGAGGGCTTTGACCTGTGTCCCAGATCAACGGAAGCTCAAACCCTCCTCAGGATCCATAACTATGGGAAGTAGAGACAGTTTCAGATTCTCAGTCTTTCTTACATAATCTATGACCCTGTGTACGAGGTATCCATCCACCCATCCTCCATCCACCCATTCATCCATCCATCTACCTACTCATATACCTGTCCACCCACCCACCCATACATACATACACCCACCCATCCATTCATCCATCCATCCATCCATCCATCCATCCATCCATCCATCCATCCATCCATCCATCCACACATCCACCCATGCATCCATTCATCCTTCCATCCATCCACCCACCTACGCATCCATCCATCCATCCACCCACATGTTTTTTAATATGCTGGAAAAGTAAGAGGATTTGGAGCAGGAAAATTGGGTTCCAGGCAAGGGGCTGAGCTGTGGCACTGTAGAGAGGGAATGGGCTGTGGACAAAAGAGACATGAGTTCAAATCTAAATGCTGCTGTGCCTTTGTGTGTGACCACATGGAATTTATGACTTTGCTGAGTAGGTAGAGTTTCTCCCACCTGCACCAGAAAGATATACATGTACAGACTCTGAGAGAGCCAGCACCGCCTGCATATCTGAGAAGCTCTCTAGACGACCGCCTTGCATGAAAGCCCGACAGCAGCCGCTCTAAGGTTTCAGTCCAACGTCTGGAGGTTGCTAACTACTGGAAGAACGTAAAACCAAGATTCACAGGGCTGGAGAGATGGCTCAGAGGTTAAGAGCACTGGCTGTTCTTCCAGAGGTCCTGAGTTCAATTCCCAGCAACCACATGGTGGCTCACAACCATCTATAATGAGATCAGGCGCCCTCTTCTGGTGTTCAGGCATACATAGAGGCAGAATGTTGTAAACATAATAAATAAATCTTTAAAAAAAAATAAAAAAAAACAAGATTCACTGCGGTTTGGGGTGAGGGACTACATCCTGTCTCTGTCCTAGAGCTGTCCCTAATTTCTTGAGACGTGTGTGTGTGTGGGGAAGATTCTCTTCTATGTCATCTTCATTGCCCCTCCTACCACTCCTGGCATTTTTCCTCTGGTATAGGAATTGACTGATTCCTACTGTAGAGTGTAGAATCTGAGAGCAGAGATGAGGCAATTACTTCCAAAGAACAGGATATAGCTGTTCGGCTGCAAAAAGAATCCTTTCATAGGATGGTATCTAATAAAATGTATAGGATCATAAATAATAATAAAATGTGTGCATCAATGACTGGATACTTCTAGGCCTAAAACTCTTGCCTAGGACAAGCTCTTCTCTGCCCTGGAGAGTACCTATCTGTAATGGATGCTATCAGAACCCTTATTAACTGTAACAGTGATCTCTGATGCTAGTGTCACTCAGTGAGCGTGTGTGACAGTCGCCGATCTAGACTTGCACATGCTGTTTTACAGCAAGCATCATCACCACTATCTGGCCCAGTCTGTATTTCCTCTTCATTGTACGGATGAAGCACCAAGGCTTGGAAAACTGAACTGTTATGTGCAGCATCACAGCCATGGGATGGCTGGGCCAGACTTCAAAGACAGATCCGTGTGTTCCCAAAGTGTGCATTCTTAGCCCAAAGAGTTCCTATTTATTATCTACTCAGTGTTTTTCTGGCAGGTATCCCAGGTGGTTTATGGACAATTTAGCTTATTGACATAGTGCAGCTGCCGGGGCTTGGTCCTTGGGAGAGTCTAAGGAGACTTGAAGAGGACTCTGTCTACACCAGAGAGGGAGTTACAGCCTTTGTCATTTAACATGAATGGACTTAGCTGGGTGACCTCTCCTGCTCTTAGGGCAAAAGGTGGACCTTAGACCATAAGCTACTTGGAAAAAATGTGTGCTATGGAAAGAAAGAAAATATATTATTTCTCATGTAGCAGTGACTACACTATAAACCATTTCTACATACATGCTCCAAATCTTCAGACCTGCTGGGCAAAGTTATGTTTGCCCTCAGTTGTTCAGAGGACACAAAGGCTTAGAAACCAGAAGCACATTTTCCAAGGTCACACAGCAAAGGAATAGTGGAGCCAGGGGTCAAAACCCAGGTACCACAGCCCTCAAATCTTCACTGCATCCACTAGAACATGGCTTCTCAAAACTCTAATGTGGAAAAATATTGCTTGGGGACCTTGTCAAATGGCAGGCTCTATGTGTGCCTCTAACGAGGTCTCTGAGCTGGGGCAGGTACTGCTGACCCCCGGCCATCCTTCAGGCAGAGGCCACCCAGACCACAGCCTTGCTGTGGACTCTCACTGTGCCCATTGGACCACAGATCCCAAGCAGGCCATGCTCCTTCATGCCCCTCCTCCTTGATGTTCCCTCTGTCATCCTGTACATGCCTTCCTTTCTAGCGCGGAGCTTGGTCAAAGGAAAAAGAGTTACGGATGGAAAGGGGAAATTTCACTTCCTCTGACACCATCTCGCCCCTGAAAAATGGAGATAAAATAGCATCACCTCACACAGGCCTCTCAGGAACATGAAGGGAGAGATGAGACTCAGAAAGTCACACAGAAAGGACCTCATTGAGAACAACCCAGGCAGGTTCCATTGAGACCTTTTACTGGGAAAGTGGATTCTGAAGACTTTAAGTCCCCTGGGAGTGTCCTGGGCAGAAGGAACCTCTGCCTCTAATAAAGGAGTCCCCATCTCTTTCTCAGGATAACTGTGGACCATTTGAGATTCAATTAGAATTGATTCAACATCTATTATTAAAAGACCACAGTGGCCAGTGGATAATAAGGGTTTTCTCTGTGCGTGACGCTGTTTTAAACTCATTTGTGTTTATTCAAACCTTAGTGTACCCTTAGAGAGATGTGGTATTTCTATTTCCCCCTTTCAGATGAAAATGCTCAGAGAAGGTAAGTGACTATCCCAAAGTCACACAGATATGGAAAGGCCAAGAGTGAAATGAATTCTGTGCTTCACCATCCCCATTTAGAGTCTCAATTTCCTGGATGGACTTCAGTGGGGGAGTATTCAAAGGCATGTACTACATAGAACAGAAAAGCAAGAGTTTGCTTGGCACCTCCAGGACTGGTCTTTTATAATAATAGTCCCCCTAAAACCAATATCAACTCTCTGAAGTAGGTGGAGTCTCCCTACTTTAGAGGTAAGGAAATGGAAGATCCAGTAAGCTTTCTCAGATCTCGCAGTGGAGAAGTGGCAGAGCCAAGGGATGTCTGAGCCCTAAGCCCGGGCTCTGCTGTGTCCTCAAGGGCTTTCTGGTTCCAGCATGGGCACGGGCAGTGTGATGCCGTGATGGGGCATAGGCTTTGGAGCTTGTCCTTCTGGGGTATGCTCCTGTTTCCTCGCCCCACAGTTCTAATGTCACAGATGTGAGGACTTTCCTGAGGGAGGAGAGAGCACTCTCCTCTGAGGCCTGATGTTTGCATCCAGGACTCACATTCTAGCATGGTGGATGAGGCGGATGGATGATAACATTGGCACAATGACATTCTCTGTCCCATATGAACAAAAATACGTGCACGAAATGGCAGACTCTAAAATGCTGTGTACATCCCCACTGATGACTTTCTGCGGGCGGTGTCAGGATCTGTGTGGTCACTGGCTGTGTGAAGATGGGACCAAAGCCACCCCCAGCTTGCTGGGATCTATTGTCACTGTTTGGGCCACTGTTTCTTCCTTCTGTAAAACATCAAATGGAGGTCATTCATTAAGGTTCTTTGTTTAACCAACATGATTAAGTGGACCGTGGGGAACACTGGAATGTTTGGGAAAGAGTTTCCTGGGGACCCTGACACTATCCCTGACCTACTGGAATGGATGGTACAGATGAGCAGCAAGTGCGGCTGTGTTTTTGCTGTGTCTGGGCTCAGAGTTTTTCAAGACCCTCTGAAAATACCAAGGATCTAATAAAAAGAAAGCAAGCCAATATTACCATTTCATTGTTTAACTTACTTTCATAAATCATAACAGTGTGCCAGCTGGATAATTGCAATTTAGCTCTGGGATATAAATCTGACTTAACTCAGAACATGGGATGTTTGATGAGCAGAGGGATGGGGCCTCTAGGCAGTGTGAGGGTCTCAAATGTTCAAAGCTCCTGGTGTCATCTATGAAGAATGTGTGACAATAAGAGACAAGGTCACTCTTTCTAATTCAACTTTTTTATTGAATATTTTTATCTTGTGTGTGTGAGTATTTGACCTGTGTGTATGTCTATGTACCACATGCATGCCTGGTGCCGGTAGAGGCCAGAAAAGGGTATTATATCCCTTGGAACTGGAGTTATAGATGGTTGTGAGCTGTCATGCAGATACTGGGAATCGAACCCAGATCCTCTACAAGATCAACCATTGCTTTTATCATTTGAGTGGTCTCTACAGATATGTGTTTCTTATTTTTTTCTCATATATCCTCCCCATGGGGTAAGTGGTTCCCCGTTTTCTGAAGAGGGATGAATATATATCAGGGAGAAGAAGTAAGTGGAGTTACTAGATTATAATAAGAGATGGGATTCCCTTCCTTGGATCATTTGCACTGCATGTGTTAACTGAGCCATGCTCCTCACTAGACCCTCGTGATATTACTAACCATTTGCATGGTTAGACACATCACTGGATTTATTAGAATCCATTTGTCCATCTATAAGATGGTTGCTAGCATGGCAGTACATCTATATGGCCAGCATTCTGGAGCTGGAGGGAAGGGTCGAGAGTTCAAGGCCAGACTTGGCCAACCTGGGCCTCATGAAAACAAACAAACAGTTGCTGAGGTGGAGCCGATCAGCTGACATTGTGAGGAGCTAGGAGTACAGGGGCCTGTGGTGGGAACTACCAGACCATCTCTATGTGGTCTTAGAAAGAGCATAAGCCTGCAGGGACAGCTGGTCAGGTCTGTGAGGCTGCAGACCCAGGATTACACCTACCATGTCCTTCTGGGGCTGGAGGGCAAGCGCAGTCTCAGGGCTCTTTCTCACTGCTGCATCCTCCTAGGTTCTGGCCAGAGTCCCTTCTCCCTCAGAAGGGAAGCCATCTTCCTGGAGGTAGAAACTATTTCAGGGGAAAGGGAGGAGGAGGAGGAGGAGGCATGAAACACTGGCTCCCTGCCGAGCACAGCCAGCCTATGTCTGGAAACTCTAGGGCATTTGTGAAAGGCTTTTCTTTTCTTTTCTTTCTTGGTTTTTCAGGACAGGGTTTCTTGGTGTAGCCCTGGCTGTCCTGGAACTCACTCTGTAGTCCAGGCCTTGATCTCAGTGATCCGCCTGCCTCTGCCCCTGGAGAGCTGGGATTAAACACTGGGATAAACTGTTATCGCCCAGCGTTTCTAAGGTTTTTCAAGGGTAGGAGTTATGGACATAAGTTGTCACACCCGGCTTCTTCCTCTGTTTCGGTGGCCACAGTCTAACTGGTGCGCAGTGTCCTCCAGCAATCCAGCCACGCCATGCCGGAGTAAGACTGCTAGAAAGTAGTTCTGGGGAGACGGCTTTTAGTGGACAAAGCACTTGGTGCACAAGCCAAACAGCTTGTTGAGTTCAGATCCCACGTAAGAGCCAGACACATGGTGGACGCATTGGTAACGCCAGTGCACCCTACAGGGAAGTGGAAGTGGAGACACGAGAATTGCCATAACTCATGGGCCAGCTAACCTGGCATACACAGTGAACACGGGATTCTGTCTTCTACATGGTGGAATGTGAATACTGACACCTAAGGCTGTCCTCTGACCTCCCCTCATAAGTGCACTGTAGCATGTATATGCCTGTACTCGATACACACTACTACATACACTTTGTAGACATACCAACACGCATACACAGATACTAGAAAGTGGCAGGCTAGGTTAAATTTCAACAGATGTTTTCTAGTTGTATGATTCTATATAAATTATTTTCAAAACCGAGCCTCAGTTCTCTCTCAGTCTGTAAAATGGGGACAATCAGACCTATGTCTAAAAGATCCAATTAGATCATATTAGTACACTCGGCCCAAGTCTAATGCATATATGTTGAGTAGATTGTGGTCACTAATCTAGATACTGAAGATATCAAAATAAATGAATAAGGGGGTCTGGGACAATATCAAAAATAAATAAGGCCAGAGGAACTGAAACACTCATGGTATATGGAGCTTGTATTCCAGTTGGGGAATCCGGACCTACAGACAAAATGAAGGTCAACTGGAATCCTCCCTATAACACTGACTTTGCCTCTGTGACGATTAATCTTGATTGTTAACCTGATGGAATTTAGAACCAACATGGAAACAAGAGAGACTATTTAGGTTCATTTGAGGTGGGAAGATTCACCCTCAATGTGGGCGATACTATTCCACAGGCTGCCTAAATAGGAGAAATTAACTGAATACCAACATTTACCCTTCTCTGCTTCCTGACTGTTGTTGTGCTGTGCCTGCCAGTCACTGTCTTCTCCAGCAGTGCCTTCCCTGCCAAGATGGACAGAGTGCCCTAGAACTGTAAGCCAAAGTAAACCCATCCCTCCGTCAGTCCCTTTTGTCAGATATTCATAACAGGAAGAAGACAAGAGATCAACAAGCCTCCAAATATTTCACGCACTAAGAGCCAGACAGGCTGTCTCCACTGACACTCAGAATTCTCTCCAGATGGCTGTATTCCCCTGCGCTCCCTCTGCCTGTCTCTCCCCACCCCAGCAGGATCATTGTTTACAGAAACGCTGGTGAAGGTGAGGGTAACGAAGGCAAGGACAGCGTAACCCAGCTTTTCCCCAAAGATCCCTTAGAGAGCGAGAACCTTCAACAAGGGGCCTTTTAAGGTTGAAGTATTTGTTTCAATTGGCATTTTGAAGTTTGTGGTATGTTTAGTATAACTGAAGCTGCCAGAAAAGGCTTTTAGAAAGAGGGATTCAGGTTTTGTGTTTCTAAGAATGGATCTGAAAAACGAGAAGGGATTTTGTCAGGGAAGGATGCTCAGTGTTAGAACCCAGACATGGAAGAAGAGAGAGGGTGGGAAAGCAGGGTCTAGGTCAATGGGAGAGTGAACTTTCTGGCTGTCAGAGAAGCCTGAGGACAGACTGACTGGACCTCCTGGTGGGACAAACACACTCAAAAACCACCACATGGGCTTTGGGGAAAATGTTAGAGCCACCAAGTTTTTGAAAGAAAGAGAGAGCCAAATGACTCTCAAGAGTCTCTTGCCACCTTTAGAGGCTATGATTCCACTGGTCTCATTCCAAGAATGAGAACGTATTTCTTATGCTGAATGCAACATACTTGGAACTTCGCATGTCACACAGTATAGTATTAAAATGGTCTCAGAATTGGTCAAAAACAGTGGTAATAGAAAGTTTGAGGGGGCTGGAGAGATGGCTCAGCGGCTAAGAGCACTGACTGCTCTTCCAAAGGTCCCGAGTTCAATTCCCAGCAACCACATGGTGGCTTCCAACCATCTGTAATGAGATCTGGTGCCCTCTTCTGGCCTGCAGGCATATACACAGACAGAATATTGTATACATAATAAATAAATATTTTTTTAAAAAAGAAAGTTTGAGCACATATAGCTTCTATAAAAGTAATTGAGAACAAAGCCATGACTGGGGGAACTCTCTAGAGGCAGAAACAAAATGGGCCACATTTCTGTCCATCATGCATTAAGCCAAGAGATGATTGACAGCAGAAACATCAAACAGTAGTGGATAATGCTTCAATCTGATTACAATAAGCAGCTTCTACTCATTCTACTCCCCACATTCACTTCTACATTGAGATTCCCAGAAACTACTTAGCAAGAAGTAGTCTCATGTCTCTGGCCTTGGTTGACTGTGTTGGACACTGAGTGCAGAGGATCTTCCGTAAGAACCTGCGGGACCCGTGTGTAATCTATGAAGGTGGGAGTTTTCAGTGATTGTGATCGGCCATGTGCACTGAAGACAGATGAAATTCACTGCGAAAAAGGGAAAAAGAAAAGAGTGGAAGAAAGAGTGAGAGGGATACAGGGAAGAGCTTGGGGACTGGAGGAGAGTTCTTGGTTAACTTTCCATCTCTGATTCTGTTCTTTTAACGACCTAACCCGCATCCTCACCCTTGTGTGGGTCCTAACACCTCATAGAACGGGTTCCCCTCCTTCGCTTAGGTTATTTGCCTTGAAATCAGAGAATTCTAATCCATAAATAAACAAACCTCAAAGGATTGGAAAGAGTGGAACTTATCCCTTAGTGAACTTTTAGGTCAGAAATAGTGAAATCTTAAAACATTTATACAATTATCATAATCAAATAAGTACAAATTGCAAACTGTGGATATAGATGAAGCTACTATGAAAGGAAATAGGAAAATCTATTGCTTTAGCAATTAAGAGGGGATGGTAAGAAAACATGCTTGCTGTGCAAGACTGACAAACCTGAGTTGGATTCCCAGAACCCAGGTGTGTCTTAGTCAGGGTTACTATTGCTGTGACGAAACACCATGACCAAAGCAAATTGGGGAGGAAAATAATTATTTGGCTTACATTTCCACATTATAGTTCATAATTGAAGCAAGTTAAGACAGGAACCCAAGCAGGGAAGGAACCTGGAGTTAGGAACTGATGCAGAAGTCATGGAGGGGTGTTGCTTACTGGTTGGCTCCTCATGGCTTGCTCAGTCTGGGTTTTTTTGTTTTGTTTTGTTTTTTTTTGTTTTTACAGCCCAAGACCACCAGATCAGGGATAGCATCACCTACAATGGGCTGGACCCTCACCCATCAATTAGTATAAAAAATAAAATAAATACTCTACAGGGTTGCCTACAGTTCAATCTCATGGAAACATTTTCTTAACTGAGGTTCCCCCCTCTCAGATGACTTTGGCTTGTGTGGCATTGACATAAAACTATCCAGCTCAGCAGGTGAAGGGAAGAGGAGATGTAGGTGGAGGTTGCTTGTTCGTTTCCCGGCCACCCAGACCCCAATAATAACGCAGAAACGATATTAACTAAAACATTGCTTGGTCTATTAGTTCAGGCTTTTTATGAAATAACTTTTACATCTTAAATTAATGCATTCCTATTATTTTGCATTTTACCACGACGTTCGTGGTTTACCAGTAAGGTTTCAGGGTGTCTGTTTCCTCTGGCAGCTACATGGCATCTCTCTGACTCTGTCTTCTTTTCTCCTCTATCTCTGTTTGGAATTTTTGTCTTGCTTTATTCTGCACTGTCATAGGCCCAAAGCAGCTTCTTTATTAACCAATGGTAATAAAACATATTCACAGCATACAGAGGGAAATCCCACATCAAGGAGAGAACTGACTCCACAAAGTCTTCTAACATAAACACACACACACACACACACACACACCCCTCATATACATACATGATAGTAAATAGAATTTAAAGGAATAATAACGAAAAACCCACTAAGAGCATAGAATTGTAGGAACAAATGGACAGGGTTAAAATTCCTTTTTATTTTATTTGTATGTAGATATTTTGTCTTTATGTAAGTCTGTGTACCACAGGAGTGCCTGGCACCCTTGGAAGCCAGAAGAGGGTGTCAGATCCCCTGAACTGTAGTTGCAGATGGCTGTGAGCTTCTATGCGGGTGCTGGGTCCTGAACTCTGCAAGAGCAGCTGGTCCCATTGAACTCCAAGTCACTGCTCCAGCCCCGAAAACTCCTTTTCTAGTACTTGCCAGGTGTTTGATCCTAAATCATCCTCTACCTCAGTTTCCACATCTAAAGCTGTTCTTAACTTTCAGGGGCCTTGTACACATGATTTGCTTAGAACAATGTCTGGTATACACATACTAACGCTACCCATTGATTAAAATCATTTTAGCAACATAGAACAGACAATAAAGCATGAATACCTATGCTGTCTCCCAGAGACGAGGGTTGGATTGGGGTGGATATGGGGCTCCCTCGGATCATTTCAGGCTTCTCAGCTTACAATGGAGGACAGAAGCAGAGCAACCCAAGCATTTGCTTAGCTCCTTTGCACTCTCTGCAAACAGAGCTGCTCCAGCTTGGGCTAATGACCCGGGTAGGACTTGGGCTGCCATCTGAACATCCCAGTATTATCGCCAGAGAAGGCGCCCTGGGTACTTAGTTAGGGTTTCTAATACTGTGATGAGACACCATGACCATGGCAACTCTTATAAAAGAAAGCATTTAATTGGGGCTGGTTTACAGTTCAGAGGTTTAGTCCATTATCATCATGGTGGGAAGCATGGTGACATGCGGGCAGACGTGGTGCTGGAGAGGGAACTGAGAGTTCTACACCTGGATCCTCAGACAGTACAAAGAGAGAGCTTCTGAAACCTCAAAGCCCACCCCAGTGACTCACTTCCTCCAACAAGACCACAGGTCATAATCCTTTCAATGAGCCTGTCCTCACTATGAGCCTATGGGGGACCATTTTCATTCAAACTACCACACTTGGTGTGGTCCCTCCCCACTTCACTTGACTGGGGACTCAGGAGGCAGGGAAGTGTTTCTGTGACTCTCTGTGGTCTGGAATGCCAGAGACCATGGAAAGGAGACCAGAGGCCAGGAAACATGGCCCTGCTCACCACTGACATCCTAGATCCCAGGACTAGAGGGAAGACTACCCCTGCTCACTTCTGGGATTTGCAGGCTCTATATACTAAAAAGTGTTGCTTTCTTTGCTACTTTTGCAGAGGATGAGAGAGTGACTGACAACCAACATCATCTCCTACGTTCTTCCCTGTATTTCTGACCATTGACCTCAAATCTAGGGTCTCCAAATGTCCCAGGCCTTACAGAATATCTGATTTCATGAGGCTAAGAATCTGGTTACTCTCAGGGTTGCCTTCCCACAGCAAGACCCAGGTTGTTGAATTTCTTCCCACGTCTCAGGGCAGTTTCCCTAGTAGCTTGTCATCTGGTGTATTATTTTTCCAGGTAGCTTGCCATCTGGTGTATTTTTGTTTCTGACAACTGAAAAATTGTTACAGAATATTTGTTTAGCTATGTAAAGATGTGTTGCTGTTTTACCTTGTCTGCCTAAAATGCCTGATTAGTCTAATAAAAAGCTGATGGCCAATAGCAAAGGGAGGAGGTATAGGCAGGACTTCTAGGCAGGCAGTAGGAATTTAGGCTGGGAGAAGAAAGAAAAGAGACGCCATGGAGGCGCCAGGGACAAGCCAGCCAGGCACCGAGGAAGCAGGTAAGCAGGACATACAGAATGGAAGAAAGGTAAAAAGCTGTGAGGCAAAATGTAGGTGAATAGAAACAGGTTAAATTAAGCTACAAGAGAAAGTAGGACAAGCCTAAGCTAAGGTTGAGCATTCATAATTAATAATAAGTCTCGGTGTCTTTAGTTGGGAGTTGGTTGGTGGCCCAAAGGAAATTCCAACTATAGTCTATCAGTGGCGTATTGATAGCAAACAAATCAGTTATGTGTTCAGCGCCCACCAACTAGCAGACACCAAGTATTAGTGTTTAGGCATCTGTACAAGTCTGGACAGGATACATACTCAGCTGCAGTCACTAAGAGCACCTCCTGTGCACATTCACTATGTTCCCTTTCAAATGGTAGGCCTTGACCACCTCCCTGCCTCTCCTTCTCTGCCTGTCTCTCTGTCTCCCCCCCCTCGCCTCTTCTCTTTTCCTCCTGTCCCCAGAGGCTCCTCTTCTCCCTTCTCCCTTTTATGTTCCCTTTCCCCTTTAAAAAAAAAAAAAACCCTCCTCTGTTGCAAGGTTCTTTTTTTCTTGTACCACTTTTTAAAAAATGTTGTAAATTAAAAAACGCTGCGAAGAGAAATCACACCATGCAACAAGGCTCACATGGGAGGTTTATTGGAAGAGGAGAGAGAAGGGGCCAGAGACTGGTCCCTGGGGACAAGAATGGCAGAAGAGAAAGAGAGAGGGAGAGAGAGAGGGCAAGATGAGAGAGGGAGAGAAAGAGAAAGAGGGAAAGAGACAGGAGGGGCAGGCCCATCTTTTAAAAGGGAACATAGTGAATGTGCCCAGGAGATGCTCTTAGTGGCTGCAGCTGAGGATGGATCCTGTCAGGACCCTAAGGGCAGGCCAGTGCAGATGCCTGAATACTAACACCAGGGATACAGTGTTAAACAAGGCAAAGTCATGACCTTCATGAAGGAACAAGCAGATGACGCTTCTACAAGGTACAAGGAAGCTATGCTGCAGAAAGTGATAGAAGGGACTGTTAAGTTGGGGACACTTGAGCAGAGACCACAACAATCTGTAGCGAGCTATAAAAAGACATGGGAGGGGTGGGTGTCTAGTATGGTGGTCAAGAGATGCAGAGGCCACAGCCCAGAACTGGCTTTGCACAGTGGGAAGATATGTGAAGGGCAGAGAGGCGCGTGATGAGACCAGGTTCCGACAGGACAGGGCTGACAGGGCTTGGCTTTCCATAGGCTAGTGAATGGGGTGTTTACACTTCACTGAGCTCCTTGGTCCTCAAGACTGAACCTGAAGCATTCTGGGATGTCTGTAAAGCTCAGGCATTCATTTGCTGCAGAGTCCTAAGCAAGTCCCTTCCCTTCTCCTCGCCTCTATCCCACATCTATAGTGTTAGAGAGGCAGGGACCCTTTCGGGTTTTCCACGTGCGAGTTTACAGCCGGGCACTATATTTAAACTGCAGAAAAGGAGGCTGTTACCGAGGGAGAAATAGAAGAGAGAGGAGGAGGGGTGAGAAAGAAAGGAGGGGAAGGCAGACACTTTACCAGACCCTAACTTCCTTACCTCTGTGGACACTCTGGGAATGGGAGCCCGTGAGAACGTTTGTTTGCCAGGACACTGAGAGGACTGTCGATGGGAAAAGATGGGCTTGGGCTCTGTTGTGGATTAAGGGTCCATACAGCCGTGTCAACAAACCTTTCAGAGAACAAATGGGTCCGAAGCCCACTTCATCCAGACAGCATGCACAAATATGCAGGGGATGATTGCAGAGCCAACCTGGGGCCTTGAGCATGCCCGCAAAGTAGTCTCTTGGGATGACATGTCTTCTTGGGCTTGAAAAAGAGTGACAGAGTCAGTGACATCATTGTCACCATGCTCATCAGGCCGAGCTGGGAATGCTCACTTTATAGGCCCAGGCCAAGCCTCTGAAGGACCATTCTTAGCGCTCTCTCCTGCTAGAGGCTGGTGGGCACTGTAGCTCTTCAGCCAGGCCTACAGGACAGGTTTGAGTCATTCTTTGGTGGAAAACATGTACAAGTCCGAGTGCTAGCTCCCCTGTGTGACCTTGGGTCAATCATTTAATCTACAATAAAAATAAATGGATAATATAACTCATGTCTAGAGATGGGGTATGAATTGCTTTAGGGTCATATAGGGTTGAAAAAAATAGGCTCTTGTTCCTTAACTAGTTCCTGGAGAAGACGAGAGAGTCAACCTACGGCCCCAAATCATTTTCCTTACTGAAGGCCAGGTGGTCACATGTGGCTCTGTCTCCAGGCCAGAGGAATTCCTGGAGTTAACATTTCTGCTTGTGCCCTCAAAGTCCATGACATCACAGCCCAGGCCAAGCTCCTCTGCCCCACAAGCCACGCTCACAAAGGAGCTTGCCCTCAAAGGAAGGGCAGATCGAGGGAAGAGGCTGTGACATGCATGTCCACTTTCTCCTCCTAGCTCAGCAACTAGGAGAGCTCCACCCTGAAGGAGGCCTGCGGTGGAGGCTGGCAGCGGAGGCCGGTGGTGGCGGTGGAGGCTGGCGGCGGTGGAGGCTGGCGGTGGAGGCCTAGCCACATCTCTGCTGGTGGAAGGAAACCACAGACATAGGAAGTAGCCTAAATAGACGAAAGAAGCCCCTGCTGTCTGGTAAGGGCTCCGTGAGTGGCAGCTTGAGTTGGCGTTTCCAGCCTGCCTCAGCCCACCCACTCTCTCATACAAATGTGTATTCAGCATGCACTACGTCCTGGGTTCACAGCTTAAAGGTGATCCGAGACCACTGGTATGTTCTGTTGCTAGTCTTTGCTCCAGGCTAACATTTATTAAATGGATCTCATACAACAGGGAGCTCATGTCTCCTTCTTCTGGGATATATCTCATCCCAGCCACAAAACCAAGACCAGGAGGCATTGTTGCTACAATGTTGCATCATGCTTGTGGGATCGGGCATGAATAGTTGAAGCTCCTGCTCACAGGCACGTGGAAGGTAAGTGCTAAGCAAGCGGCTGAGGGCTGGCATAGGAGAACACATGACTGTGAGTGTTGGGGACTTCCCTGTGGAGGAATACAGAAATGTCCATTCAGCCCCAACAGGACAACAGCAGACCAAAGAAACGATCCTACCCAGGTCTGGCCTGGTGAACCAATGAGTTTATTGAAATTGAAATTACTTATGAGAAAGAGCACGAGGGAGGAGTTACAGGAATATGGGTGACTCTGGGGCAGCTGCAGCCCAGCATGGGTGACGACTCAGGAAAGCTACATCGCTAGATGGCATCCTCAGTTAACCCTTCCACTCCATACATTCTCTAGCACCTCTTCCAAAATCACGTGCAGCAGTAAGAGGTGGGCAGGAGCAAGGGACCTGGAATCTCGGGTCGATGATTCCCTCCCTCTCCTGCCGTGAGGGTGTAGCAGTTGGCACTAACCTTGTGAGGGTCTCTTGTCATCGTAGCTATTCTGATTTCAAGACAGAGACAACTATATCATGCCTAGAGGACAGACTTCATTACCGTGAGATGAGCAGAACTGACCCGTCGGTCATTTACCCATGTCACAGGCAGCAAGGGCCAAGAAGTCCTTAGAGCTGTGTCTGGTCTTGTAGCCTTCCTGTGGGCAGGAACACAGGGCAGGTGAGGTACAAACAAGAAGATCTCCATTTTCCAAGCCATTAGGATATGGCTTCAGTTCTCTAAAAGGCCGTAGCGTTGGAATGGATAGGACAGCTCCCACGTGGGAGTGAGTTAGGTGGGTGCAGATTCAAGGCGCAGAGGGTCAGCTTTACAAGTAGCGCTGCTTCTGCTTAACATTTTGAGCTCCCAGAACTGGCGGATTTGGGACTGTGCTGTGGCGTGCTTATCCCTTTAGCCAGAACCTTGCTTCTGTTTCGTCTTACTCTGGGTGTCCCATAAGTCACCGCTGGTATTCAGGAGGAACCGTTTGGCCAGTAGGGCTCCACTGTTCCTGTGAAGGCAGACCGGCCTCCCCCAAGAATTTGCTTAACCACTCAGTACCCAGGAACCTTTTGATGTTGTCCTTCAAGGACCCATGTCCCCCTGCTGGCAGAAGGCAGAGGGCAGAGAGGGCAGAGGTAGGGATTGTCATTCCCAAAGCAGAAAGAGTAGTGCTTATTATGTCTAGAATTAAAAACTGTTGCTTTTTTGTGGTATTGCTGATGACCTAGGAAGAGGACTAAGATCATTTTATACAGTTTCATGTAGTGATTACACCTACATAAAGACAGACATCTCTTCAAGTCAGGAGCTTTAGCATGAAGATTCACAAGAGTACAGGAGAGGGGGCTAACACTTAACTATGTACTGTGTCTTGTTAGGGGTTTCCTGAGAAACAAATTGGAGACAGGATTTGAGAGAGCACAGTTTAACTAGAAGGTAGTCTAAGAAAGTGCTGGAAGGAGCATGGGGCAGTGAGACAGGAAGGAATGGCACCTGGCCACCACTGCCGGAGACGGGAGTGTAGTCCTCCTGGGAACTGTACGGAGGGCAGATAAGAGTCCAGACTCCTTCAAGAGAGAGGCAGCTGACTCCTTCGGTTGCTGGCCGAGGACCTCAGCACACCTTGGGGCTTGCCCATGCGTGATCGAGTCCAGTGTGTCGCGTGACTGGAAGCTGTTGGAAGAGACACAGACGCCGGTGAGTGACGATGAGTCCAGCTGCTCGGAAGGAGGGAATAGCTGCAGGGTGGAGCTGGGGCACCCAGATGCTCTATGTTGTGGAATCTTGAACCTTCCAGATGGTGTTCTGTTTAATCCCCGTTCCTCGTTAGTGCAGGTGACTTTCATACTGTAGAGGGAAGTCACTGTGCTCGTGAAGCTCCCGTGACACTCACAGGGGGTCCTGCTTAGCATCCTTGGCTGTGAGTCCTGGTGATATCCCTGTCTTCTGGCCATTGTGACAACTTAAGCCATCATCAGACCCCATGAGTTGGGGGCTTGTGCCCCCTGCTCATGCACACATGCTGGGGGGAGGGATCCCCTGTAATGAAAGTTTTCTTTTACTTCCCTTCATGCTCTACCCTAGGGTCAAATGTATCGGCCAGGCTGAGAATGGGTTGGTCTGAAGCGCCACAACTCTTGGGGCACCCTCTCTCTTTCTCTAAATTGGGGTTGTCATGCTGAGCTCGCAGGGGTGAGGTGATTAGCACGATCCAGGTGAAGGAGTCCTCAGGCGACATGAGCTGTGTTAGTTGCGGAGGAGCTCTCTGCTTACTCAGCGATGCATCCCTTCTTCCTTATCCTATTTCCCCCTGAACTTCCTGGGGTACCCCACCTTACCCAACCTTCCTGAGACCCCCGAGGGCACAGGACAAAGTGGGTGTTTGGCTGTCTCCCTCATAAAAACAAAGGTGATTTGTTCAGTCACAGTCGCCTCTAAACTGTGGCACAGGAGGAAAGGTCACATGTTGGGGGCCATCACCATCCTGGGCTGGGATTCCACTCAGGTGTCAGGGAGGTGTCGTGCAAGTGCAACGCACACACCACCCACGTGCCACGTCATTCTCGGCAACTCGCTGACAGCCTCCTCCGTGTGAGTGCAGTGCTTACAAGCCTTGCCCAGACTTTGTTTCCTGGCTGCAGAGGTGATTTTTTTTCTAGCCCTTATCTGTGTTTGGCATCTCCTGTAATCCCCCCCGCTGTGCCCCTGCCAGATGCTGCTCTCTGAGCAGCCCGCTGCCATGTATACCACCTCCATTCTGATTCTCCTCTCCCTCATTGATGGGTTTGGATCAAAAGGAAGGGGACCCCTAAGGGGCACATGGAAGGAAAGCTTCATGCTGGGACACAGGGACTCCTTAGTGTCTGGAGTGGAGTGACAGTAGGCCAGGAAGGATGGCGACTTTACTTTGTCCTTCCTCTAATTCCCATGGTTTGCCCCTCTATAACACATTGTCAGTGACTGCTTGCTCTGTGGTTGACGGGACCCTCAGTCTGGCTAACGTGTGCCTGGGTCAGGCCTGGACTGCATTGCAAGTAGGGGGGTGACTGAACCAATGGTAAATAGAAGAGTTTCAGCCTGTTTTAATATGAGTGACAGGCTGAGGGTCATCCTCAACTCTGCACCCCCTTCTGTGTCTTTGACACAGATGAAGGAGGCGGGAGACCTGTATTGGCAACACAGCTCTTGTGTGTAGGACTGGGGAGCTGGAGTGAGTGGCTTTGGCTTCTTCAAAGGGACATGAATCAAGCCCCATAAGCATCATTTGCTCTCAGTGATCATCCCCAAAGATCATCCCCAAAGATGAGGCTTTATGTGGGTTATATGCTGTCATGTGAGGGTAATGTAATGGAAAACCGAAGGACAAGCATGACCCACCGCTAAGATCAACCATCCCAAGTCTCCAGAACCATGCTTCAAAACAAAGTTCTTTTCTAAATTACCGAGTCACTGGTGTTTTATTAAAGCAACAGAAAATGGTCTAGGACAGTGTTCTAAGAACTCATATTTTAAAAGTCCACCAGATGGCAATGTTTTCTCCACGAATGAAGATATTCCAAAGCCAACCTGCTGAGTGCGACTGAGTGGCTGGGCTGGAAGTGACTAAAGCATTTGAGTTGGAAATTATTTTTGATCACACACACATGCACACACGCATGTACCACACAACCAGTATTCTGAATCTTGCTAAGCCTCTAAGGCATCAATGGGAACTGTTGTTATGAGGGCATTATAGTGCATAAACAATATTCGTCTTCTAATTCTGACCTCTGCCATCACCCAGAGTCACTTGGAATCAGGAGTCTGTTTCCATGAATGTCCAGGTGAGTTTTGTGTGCTTTGCTCACAGGACAGAATCGGGAAACCACTTGTTTGAGCGTTCTTCTCCCTTAACCCCACTCGAGTATAAAAGACACTATATAGTTTCCTAAGGCTGCTGAAACAAGTAACCTTGAACTTGCTGGCTTCAGACAGCAGAAGTTTACTTCCTTATTTGATGGTCCACAGAACCCAAAGCGACGTTGGAAGGTTGGTTCTTTCTGGGGACTCTAAGGGAGATCCATCCATGCCTTATTTGTGATTTCTGGGAAGGTTCCAATATCTGTCTGACCTGGCCTTTCTGGTGTCTTGCTTCTGTCCATGCTAAGGACAGTTGCCTTCATCAGGCTTAAGACCTGCCTGGGTAATCCACGACGATCTCGTCTTAAGATCCTAGACCTAATTACATCTTCAAACATATTTTTTCTTCTCCCCCAAGTAAGAGCATGTTGGAATCAATCACCATTCACCCTGGGGCAGGAACTCTTTATTTACACTTAACTGAAGACCACAAGCGGTCTTTGAGAGCCAGGGACCACAAGGGGTCAGCCAAGCCTCACTTTTCTGATGCTCTATTCCTTCAGCGGCTATTCAAGGTTGGGAAACCTCCTGGCTTTACTGTCCTAGGTCCACCAAGCCACCTGCTGGGCTGGAATCCTGGGCCACAGAGCCAATTCCATCCTCATTGTTCTACAAAAATTAGCGGTGTCTGTGAAGAGAACATGTTCTTCCAGTTGTCCAACTAGCTCTGCAAACCAGGGAGGGATCTTGCTGGCATTCCGACAGCCTCGGATGCATCCAGGGTTCATATGTGGATGGCTTTCTCCACCGCAGCTGCCAGGCCGTGTGTCTGAAAATGTCCAAGGTTGGAGAATCCCAGGAAAATATTTGTACGTAATCTAATGGACACAGGCTGGGTCACTCAGGCCATCTCATGAGTACTTATTTTCATAACCTCTGTTGCAATAGATGGTTCATTAAACAGGACACCTCACTGTGGTGATATTTTGTTTGTGATCTAACAAATAAAGCTTGCCTAAATAACAGAGTGCAGCGCTAGCCACTCGTTAGCCATAGCGGCCAGGCAGTGGTGGCGCACACCATTAATCCCAGCATTCAGGAGGCAGAGGCAGAGGCAGAGGGATCTCTGTGAGTTCGAGGCCACTCTGGGCTGCACGAGATTGGCCCAGTCTAAAAGAGAAACAGAGCCAAGTGGTGGTGGCTCACACTTTTAATCCCAGTACTTGGGAGTCCCACACCTTTAATCCCAGAGTGAGGGAGGTGAAGACAGGAAGGGATATGGCTGGGCAGAGAGGAATATAAGGTGGGAGGAGACAAGAGCTTAGGACATTGAGTCTGAGGAGTCGTAGAGACAGGATCTTGCCCCCTTGGTTCTGAGGGTTTTGTAGAGGCAGTAAGAACTAGACCGCTCTGCTTCTCTGATCTTTCAGCTTTCACCCCCTAAGATCTGACTCCGGGTTTTGACCAATTAGAAACAAGCTACAGCTCATTGTCATTGGACATGTCTTTAATGGCAATGGTGACTCTGCAACAATGGTATTTCACTTAACTTTACTTTCCAGAAAACACTCGAGTGTCTTTAGTGAGATGCTGTCTATACCTCGGTCTTGCTTGTTTTTTGGGGTCACGGTAAAAGGCATTATATTTTCTGTGTGTGATTCACTGCCCAGGACCAGGGTTGTCCCTGTCCCCTGACACCCCTGAAACCATACCATGGAAAACCCACAGTTTCTTTATGGTGTGGCCACAGAGGACCACGTAGAAGGACATCTGAGAGACAAGACTTTGTCTTGGAAGAACTCACAGCAGCGTGGGCGTGTCTAACTGTGGCCCTCCTGCCAAATGTGTACCAGGGCCTCGGGCGGTCAGCTGTGTAGTTACCACATTCCACACAGTCAGCCTTAACCTCCTGTCCATGGCGCTTAACGTGACTTCAGTCATGGCTGTTTGGAGGTTACAAGTATTTAACTGGTTTTATGTAGGAGACTTTCCCTCCCGCCTGTAAGCTTCCTGAGGGTGGGTACCTTGGTTGGCATCCCCTCTCCTGGTCCCCTGGTGCCTGGCATATGGCTATCTTGAGCTGATCTCTGATCAATAAATGTTCTCAGAATGAGAACTAGGTTGTGCATGGAATGTCAGAGAGATGTGTTCAGGGCTGCTGAACAGTCACATGTGAAATCTCTTCTCTGGCAGGGAGGACCCTCTGCTAAAGTTGCCTTTGGATTGGTGACACCCTCATCTCCAGCCTCTTTTCTACTTCATTTCGTTGTGTTTTAATTTTGAATTACATTATTTATTTATGTGCTTATTTATGTTGTGTGTGTGCAGGTGCGCGCACGTGTGCACGCGCGTGTGCACGGACAACAAGGCACATATGTGGAAGTCGGGGGGAAACTTACATTAGCAGGTTTGAAGATGCACGGTGACAAGATGTGTGGAGGACACCAGACTCCAACACCGTCTAACCAAGCACCTGCCCCTGTGTAATTTACAGAGCACAGTGATTTATGCTTTACGGCTCTGGAGGTCAAGAAGTCCAAGGCAGGGCCCGGGAGAGACCTACATCTTGGGAGGGCTTTCCTGCTGCCCCAGGCTGGGAGGCAGAATGACAAGACAATGTGTATGTGTTGGAGGGAGGGGCAGGGCACTGTCACCTTTTCGTCAGGAAAGCCCTGCCACTAATCTCCCCTGTGATAGCAGCATGGATCTGCTCATGAAGACAAAGGCCTCATGACCGAGTCACCTTGTGAAGGCCCCATCTCTCAATCTTGCGCTGGAGATGAAGTTTAAACACATCAACTTTGGGGGACACAGTCAATCCCCAGCAGAGGAATCACTACGGGCATTTGAGAGCCCACAGTGAGAAGGTTTGGCCTTATAAGGTGGAGACATGTCAGAAAGGCCGTCTCAGAGGTGAGTAGGGTCAGAGGAGGAAGGAAGTGTAGTCCCTGCTCAGGATCCTATGGAGTTTCAAAAGGCCAAAGCCATGTGGCAGAGGGGCAGAGCTTATAGAAGGTGGCTGGAACAGAGAGTGAGAAGTACCTGCCAAGCCAATGCAGAGGATGTGAGAAGGCCCTGCAGGTGCTGGGGCGGGGAGGTGTTGGGGAGACTGCATCTTATCCTGAGCGCTGCGGGAGGCCACTGATGTGACTGAAGCGCGCAGAGCGCTGGTGTGAGCAATACCAAGTCGGCAGCTATGGGCAGATAGGAGGCCAGCCTCACCAGAGAGTGTATGTGGTCTTGGAGATCCAGTCATGAATATTTGTTGAGTATCTGCTATATGCAGAGTACTTTCAGGGAACAAGGCAAGGCAGAAATCCTACTCCTGCAGAGCTTACCGTTTGGTGAGAATGTAGATAAAGCAAGTGCATCAGGAAAACCAGTCTGTGGCAAAGCATTCCCAGCAGTTGATAAGGAAATGTGAGCTGGATTCAGCAATTGAGAGTGGAGTAGATCCCCAGGAGGTAAAATGATGGAGGGCCAAGTTGAGGCCACAGTATTGGACAGATGTCAAGGTCAGCTCCTAGAATTCAGGTTTGGACAGCCCGGGAGCGGGTTTTGCTTTGTTTTTGTTCTTTTGAGACACGATTTCTCTGTGTAACCCTGACTGTCCTGCAACTCGCTCTGTAGATCAGGTTGGCCTTGAGTGAATGCCAAGGTGTGGTCTTAAAAAAAAAATGCAGTGGTTCAAACATGGCTCCCGCCTGGCCTTCCAACTTTGTAGTCATTCCAGCTCTGTCACCTCGGCTGCTAGGGGTAGGGTTTGTAACCCAGTCCCCACAATCACAGAGGACTTCTGCATGGGAAAAACCTATCCGGAGTAACCACACACAAACATGCCACATGTCGCTGTGCAGGGCAGGCCCAGGCTGTGCCAGTCATGTCTCCTTTGCAGTTCAACCAAACTTTCCACCTGAGATGAGAGTGTGCACGCATGGTTATATGTGGTATTGCTCAGCTGACTGCTTCTTCCAGGAACCCCGTCCTTTGTCACGTCCTCCACTGTTGACTGTATCCCTGGCACAACCCCGTCCACACCTTCCTTGCTGGACACTGGGAAACAGGTGCTTGGGTTAGTGCTCTGATTTGGGTTATGAGCTGGGGTTCCCCCACTTTAGGAGCTGAACGCCTGTGTCTGAGTACGCAATTCCAGGCCAAAGGGATTTCCTTTGTTTCCTGGTTACTGCTAGGATCTCAGTGACAAAGGCAAAGGGGTTGGCTGACCTTGATGGCTGAGTGTGAATTGTCCCTGCAGTTACCTCACTTCAGAAGGGCCAGGCTTCCTTCCTGTCAGGTTCCTTTTGGGCAAAAGCCTGGCCTCCTGACAAAGGCAGCAGAGGACACTAGAGTTGAAATTAACATGTATCAAATGCTTTCCTTAGTGCCCACAACTTCCGGGGCTCATCCCATTTAAGCCTCAGAACAGCTCTGTTGAGGTCAGTGCCATGGGATCAGATTTCTCGTTTTAGAGATGATGTCATGAGGCTTGGAGAGCTTGTGTGTAGCGTACAAGGTCATGGAGCCAGCCAAGTACAGGGCTGGATTCTCACCCAGGCCAGCCTCTGCCTGAACCACTGTGGCCGTGGTGGTCATTTGACAGGGAACCCTGCCTGGGCTTTGGACTCAGCCTTGACTTCATGCCGCAGTTTGGACTAAGTCCATACATTCGCTCATCAATTCACTGAGTCTCGCTCAAACCTCCTGTGAATGCTGGGGCTGTAGCACAGACCGGTGATGTCATCTCCAAAGAGCTCATGGTCTGGCTGCCAAGTCCGACTTAGGAGCACAGCACCCACTTGGTATGGGGACAGGGGAAGAGGTGACAGTTCTCATCTGCTTTAGGGACGGGGAAACGGCTTGCCCTTTGTGTAGGAGAAGGGCTCTCCTAGGTGTCGCAGGCACGCAATGGAAAGAGCAAAGGCATGAGGTCACGATCACACCTGTGATGTGTAGGGTGCCAGAAGTCTGTCGATCAGAGAAGAATTTCACGTTGCAAAACTATGGTCAGCCGCCTCTCAGGCTCCACCCTGGATCCTCTGAAACAGCTAGCAATTGTGGAGAGAGTTCTCAATACTGTGAGAAAAATTCCTTCTTTTCTTCATTCTGTACCCCCCCCCTTTTCGTTGCTCTTCCTTCCATTAGCCATACTTTTAAAAAAAAAAAAAAAAGAAAGAAAAACGCAACTCACTATGTAGCCAAGGACACCTTTGGACTTTAGGTCCTCTTGCCTCCACCTCAAGAGCTGAAATTAAATGCGTACAACACCACACCCAGCATGCAACACCACACCCACTCTATGTGGCCTTGGGGGTAGACTCCAGGGCTGCGTGTGTGCTAGACAAGCAATCTACCCACTGAGCCTCACCTCTAGCCCTTACTGCTGTTGAGACAGGGTCTCACCTTCCAGCACAAGCTAGCCTCTCATTTGTGACCGTCTAGCCTCTACCTCCCTATTGCGGAGATTACAGAGGTGCTACCACACTTGGCTTCTTCTGTTTGACTTTAGGGGCACCCCTCCTCTGCTTTCCATGGAAGAAGCCTGACTGAAAACACACAAGGCCATTGCTCCCCACTTCTCTCTCTCTCAGGTACCCCTCTGGGAAACGAGGAGATTGAAATACATAGTTGAGTGTTGAACATGTTTGCCAGGAGGTTCTGCTCAGTCCAAAAGGATGATTTAGGCCCAGCCCGTCCCCTTCAGGAACTCTCAACTATGAGCTCAGTGCAGTCACGGTGAGACACACTTGTGATTGATACTCACAAAACACCCGGGATTGCAGAGGACAAGCTAGATTTGGCCATAAAGAAGAATTCCCTAGGGAGGTGACATTGAGCCAGTCTTAAAAAGTGAGTGGGGGTTTTCCCTCACAGGAAAAGCAAGGGAGGACAGCACAAACAAACACCCAAGTTAAGACAGTCCAGGCTGTACCTGGGAGAGAGTGGTCATTACACTCCAAGCTCCAAACAGGAGGGTAAGTGGGCTTCAGACTGGAGAGCGGGCTAGTCCTTACTACCACAGCCTTGGGGGCGGCACTGGGGTTTTCCTGTCTCTTCCAGGAGCTGTGATGATCACGCTCACATTGAGAAAGCTCACGCTTGTCACCAGGAAGATAGATTGCCAAGAGTGTCAGACTGAAGGCAGAGGGACCTGCTGCGAAGACTCTGCCATTGTTGCAGTGAAAAATGGTAAGATGAAAGCATGTATTCAAGAGTGATTTGTAAAACACAATGCGCGGGAGGCACTGAGTGAGCAGATGACGGGTGCTCAGGTCCCATATGTGGGGTGAGCATCTGTCAGGAGCTGGAGCACGCTAAGGGGAGGATAGGCTGGTCAGCTGAAGGTATGCAAAAGCCGATGGGCAAGGGCCCAAGAAGGGGCTTGATGGAGGCAGCACCGCTAAAGAGTCCAAATTAGGGTGCCAGTGACATCCAGAAGAGCAATGGCAGTCGAGTGGCAGGTTTGGAGTCTATTGCACTTGGTGATACAGGCAGCAAATACAATGGCTTCTTGAAGAGGCTTGGAGCTAAGCAGAGGGCAGTGGTTAGGAGTAGGTGGAATGAGAGACCTACTTGTCTTCCAAGGCTCTGTTTCCTCACTTCTTACTTCCTAAGAGTACCCTAATTTTGTGGGGGTAGGGTCTGCACACACATGGAGTGGTGAAGTCTGTTATTGGGTGTCTTCCTCAATCACTTTCCACCTTGTCATTTGATACAAGGTCGACATTAATTACTTGTCATTTTGCTATGACAAACCACTCGGTAAGCAGCAAGCCTGTGGGCAGAAGGATCATTTGGGCTCATGGTTGGAAGGTCCAGTCCATCATGGCAGGGAAGGAATGATGGTGGGAGCTTGAGGCGCTGGTCACCTTGCATCCCCAGTTGGGAAGCAGACAGAGATGAATGCTGGTATGTACCCAGCTTTCTTTTTATGCAATCCTGGACTCAGGCCATGGAATGGTGGTCCCCACAGTGGGTGGGTTTCCCTACCTCAGTTAACCTAATCTAGACGATCCCTTGTCGGGCAGGCTCAGGGGCTCACCTTTTAGGCCATTCTAGACCCTATCAGATTGTCAATCAATGCTAGCCATCACAGGGCTTTTCACTGAACCTGAAGCTTGCTGTTTGTCTAGGTTGACCCCCAGTAAGCTCCTGGGATCTGTCTGCATCTACCTCCCTAGTTTTGGGGTTATAGTCATTGCTGATGCACCCAGCTTTTTGGGTGCTTTGGGTCTAATTTGCCTCCTCAAATTTGCACAGATACTTCACTAACTAAGCTGTTCCCTCAGCCTCAGAACCCTAGATTTATTCCACCCCATCCCAGTGTCATCTTTCTGACTCAGAGTCTCTGGGATGAGTGTCTATGAGTTCAAAACAATCCAACCCCATTTCTCTTTGCCAGCATTTTGCTCAGTAATTACTGGCTAAACCCACTAGTGTGGGTGTCCTCGGCCACTGGCTCATTGTCCGGGCATGGATACCTGACTGTGGTCTGATCAGACTGATCAGAGGGACAGTTTTTCTGAATTAGATTATATATGTCTTCAGCTGGAGACGGTTACCCTATGAACGTGACAGAGCTGAGCCTTGACCCTACCTGCCCTGGAGATGGCCTACTATCCAGCTTCTTGCTAGTGTGGGCTAATCATTTGCAACTGTGTCAACCTTCTTGGTTGGGCTTGTGTTAAACGCAGCTGGAAGCATCACCGATGGACATCAATGGACTTGCCTTACTTTAGGGCTAAATGATTCCCAGGGTTAAGGGAATAAAGTTGAAAGAAGAAAAAGATGTAAGGAGAGAGCTGATGGCTAGAGCATCCTAACTGGAAATGATTACACGCAGGGCCATTGCTGGACGATGTGACTTGGGAAAAAAAAAACATACCTTTCCCTTACAGAACGGTGGAGGGGGACGTTCCTAGTGACCTGCAGGCCCCCAGAGCGCTCCTGATGTAACCCTTTCCTCTAATCAAGAGCGAGTGGCATCATTAAAGTCATACACAGCAGGTGACAAATTCACAAAAGGATCCTTCCCTGAGGAACCACATGGGACAGCACACAGCCCAGCGGGGCAGCAAAGGGTCAGTAGAGTCATGTGGAAGGTGATGGTGTCAGACACTGTATTTCCTTGTCTGATAGCTCACCAAAATGCCACATCCTGTGACATGTTTTGGAGGGACAAGGGGCTCTGTTTGGCTACAGCACAAAGTTCAAGATGGAGAAAGTCATCTTGATGGAGAAAGTCTGGGATCAGCTCCTGAAGGGTCTGATATGTCAGTCTAGGGTTTTTAAATTCATTGAGTTTGCATCAGTGGATTAGTTAGCTCGCTGTTGCTGTAACAAACCATCAGAGGCTCAGTGATGCATAAAGAAAAGAAGTTTATTTTGGCTCATGGGTTTGGAGGTTCAGGGAATGCCTTCTGTTCTGTTTGGCTTTTGATGGTAGATATATCATTATCATAGATGTGCAGGTAGGAGGAAGTGACTCAGGAAACAAGAGACTAGAGAGAGGCCAGTCTTCTCTTTTATAATAGTGTCTTGTTGAGGAACCTACCTAGGATCTCGTGAGAACTACTTTAATCCCTTTCAACAGTATCCCCACCACCTAAAGACTTCCCAGAGGACCTCACATCTTAGTATTGTACACGGGTAGTAAGCCTCTGACTCATGGACTCTTAGGGTATACTCAAGCCATGTCCAGACCACAGCAATCAACATTTCTCAAGCATGAGCAAATAAATAAAAAAAGCATTACTGTTGCTCGATTTTCATTGAAGATTATTATTAGTATTATAATACCTAAAAATATACGGACATAAAACTAAGTATATACTCTGAGATGGCCAATTTTATATGCTAACTTGAGTGGGCTAAAAGATAGCCAAGAATCCATTAGTACTTGAATCAGCAGACTGGGCCAAAAAAAAAAGATCTGCTCTCACCAGTGTGGACAGCACCCTCGGGTCTGCTGAGGCCACACAAAGGAAGCTCTGTGAGCTGAAGAGGTGCCATCAGAACTCACATTGCAGTTCTGTTCCTGAGGGGACTATTCAGATCCCATGCTCCCCTCTTCCTCTTCTCCTTCTCTTTATTTTCCCTTTCCTTCTTGTCCTCCCCCTTTCTTCCCCTTTCCCTTCCTTCTTTCTCCCCTTCTACCATCTGTTCCTTCCTCTGTCCCCCTTCTTTCCCCACCCCTCCTTGCCTCCCTCCCTCCCCTCTTCCTTTCTCTCCTACTCTCTCTGTCTCTTTCTTTTTCTCACAGTAGGGTCTCTTGTCGCCCAGGCTGGCCTTGAACTCCTCATCCTCCTGCCTCCACCCCCAGGTGCTAAGTTTATAAGCACCTACCATAGCGCCAACCCTTGTTCTCTCTTCAAGCCCCAATCTTGAAGTTAAAACAAACAATGTCTATGCGTTGCTCCCACCATGACGTACTGTGTTCCCGCTCACCCACAGCAATGGTGCAAAATGACCATAGACTGGTGCCCTCAAAACTGTGAGCCAACAGCCCCCTTCTCTCCATAAATTAATTATTCCAAGCATTTATTACAGTAACGGGCAGCCGACTAACACAAGAATGGTGAGTTCTTTTTATCCTTGATGAAAATAAGAATGGAGCCCCTGGCTCCTGGGCCTGGGCCTAGGCCTCTGATCATTGCCCCACTTACTCTGCTTCTTCGGCTTCATTCTGATGCAACTTATGTCATCTGCTCCTGTTGTCCAGATCAGAAAGAGCCGCCTGGGGAATTCTGAACTTCTACAATCACCCAAACCAATTCCCACGATAGGTCTCCCTGCAGATCTCTGTCTCCTATTGGTTTTACTTCTCTAGAGAACCCTAGAGAGCAGACATTCCTTTTGTCTGAATCTTGTATGTGGATCATACAATTAAACCCAATCTGCAAAGTAAATACAAAAGAGCACCAAAGCCATAGCAGTCAGCATTAAGCTAATAGGCTAACAGACGGTGCTCTGTTGAAAGCAAGTCTCCGCTCACAAAACAAACACGGCTCTCACTGGGAGAAATGTGCTGGCAACTCACTCTCCAGAAAAAAATCACAGAGATCCCTGTTTGGTAAGCCCTTGCTGATCTCTGTGTGCATGTACCCTCACTGTGGACCCACCGGACTGTGTGCATGTAAGAGCCAACTCTCAGAATGCCTGAAATATTAATGACAGGCTCTGGCCAGCCAGAGCAGGTTGCTCCTGCACATGGCTGCTTTACAGTTGAACCTGGATTCTCCTGAACTTGTCTGGTGCATTTTCTAACATGTGACACATTGGTGACTAAATTGCCCAATCCCTTTCCTTTTTCCAGTTCCTATGAAAGGAAGGGTCACAAGGATAAAATGTGTATTAAATCACTCCCTGTTTCTTCATCATCCTGTGACAAAGGACACTCACTAACCAAAGCCATTCGGTTCCAAAATCCATATCATAAGGTTTACGTTTTTTTGTGTGTGTGATCTTTCTTGAAGCTCATCCACCTCAACAACAAAACCTGATCACATAGCCACCTCCAGCTACTAGCAAGATTGAGGCATAAAGTTTGTGGCCTTCCAGCCTCAACTGTAGAAGGGGCAAGGGGACAGGAGAGGAATGATGGAACTTCAGGGCCTGTAGGACCTCTGTGTGCTCTGTACGAAGGCCCCATGTCTGGAGAACAAACTTGAGAATATGGACTACAGAGTAATGTACAGTTCCAGTTCCTGATGAATGTGCCTTTCTGGTGTGTGGGTGTATGTGCGAGTGTGTTTGTGTGTGAGTGTGTGAGAGTGTGTTTGTGTGTGTGAGAGAGTGAGTGTGTGAGAGTGAGTGTGTGTGTGCATGTGTGTGAGTATGTTTGTGTGTGAGAGTGAGTCTGTGTGTGAGTGTGTGTGCATGTGTGTGTGAGTGTGAGATATATGTGTATATATGTGTGTGTGTGTTTATGCATTTGTGTGTCTCTGTGTGATCCCAGGGGCTCCCAGAGTGCAGGGATTGCTTCCCCATCTCATACAGCAGGGAACAGGTCTGAGTCATCGGACCCATAGGCAGAGCAGTTTCCTTCTAAGAGCTTCGGGAGGGAAGGACCAGACTTCAGAGACAAATAACACTCCATTTGATTCCAAGGAGGCTGGCAGCCCCAGAAAAATGTGGGGGTCAGGTATTAGCTAGCTGAGAAGAGCTAGTGTCCTTGAAGGCAACCACTCCATGCCTCCACTCACGTCTTCCCCATGGTCCCCAGCCCAAGTTGGATGGGGCTGTAATGCTGGCTCCCTGCCCTCCTCACCTCTGACCTCGCCACCCACCTGGCCTCTTGCTGTCACTGCTCCTGCTGAGTTCTGTCATCTGAGCCCCTAATTTAATAGGTTTGTCTCATTATTTTGATTAATCATATTAACTCATGTTAATTAAGAGAGAGATTTAAGCAATGACAGAGGTTAATGGAATCGGCCCGTGTTCTTCTCTGGCTTTTGTTGGGGGCACTGACAGGCATGGGGGGGGTGGAAATAGGAAATGGAATATCAGCAGGAAAAGGCCAGGGAAACCCAGGGAGTCCGCAAAGAATGAGGGGAAAGGTATCACTGAAAAGATCTGCTACCAGTCAGAGTTTCCTTCTAATTGAACGTCTGATTTTATTAATGATGGGTTTATAAAGTCCTTAAGAAAAGAATTTAGTCAGCTCAGCATTAGCTGTGAAAATTAATATGGAAGATATCATTGAAATGATCCTTTTATTTGTCATCTCTAAGGTTTGGCCCTTTCCTGGGCTCTGTATTTGAGGCAGAGAAGGACCGAGCACTTCAGCTGGCTGACTTGAAAAGCACACCCACTTCCTCCCACACTCTTCAGTTTTCAACTTCATTTCCCCTGCCCTCTTAATCTTGATGACAACATTGTGAGGTCTCTTGATGGGGGAGGGAGTTCAGAGATAACTGGTCACTTATCCAATGTCTCATGGTCTACCAGCGGTGTATCCAGACCCTAGCATCCATAGCAGCAATGTTGGTAGCCAGGAGCCATGTGCTCCTTGATTTATCTCTACAGTGGAGAGAGATCTTTGAAACCAAGGGTCATGTCTGTTTGACACAGGGCCTATAGGGAAAGGCCTTCCACTTTTCCTGTGGGGAGAAAGAGAGCAGATGACCACTGTCCTTGCCTGACTAAGGTTTCTAGAGTGGACTGTATCCTTGCCAACAAGTTTTTCCTATGTATAAGTTCATTTTCCTTCATTATTATAACAAAATACCTGAAGTAGGCCTGTTCTATAAACAAAAAGGAGTTTGTTTAATTCACAATATTAAACAACACACACAAGCTCTGATGAAGGCCCCATGGATAAACGACAGGAACACAGGTGGGAGGAAAAATACATGTCACAACAGAAAGCTGGAGAACAACTAGAGGTTGGGTTTGGTTGAGAGGAGGGGTTCTCAGTCTCTCACAAGAACTACTTCCGTCCCTTCTACGTGCACACCCCCAGTGACCTAAGGACCTCCCACTAGACCCCTTAGAGGTGCACCACCTCCTGTGTCACCACACTGAAGACCAAGCTTTTAACACGTGAACTTTTGGAGGACACAGTCTATAAAGCTGTAGGTTTTTCGAATTCTTTGTTCTTAGCTCTTTGAGGGGCCTACCACCCAGCTCCCAAATAAATCACAAAGAAGCTTATTCTTTCTTATGAATGCCCAGCCTTAGCTTGGCTTGTTTCTAGCCAGCTTTTCTTATATTATCCCATCTCTCTTTTGTTTCTGGGCTTTTCTCTTTCTCTATTCTATATACATTTCTTTACTTCTTACTCCATGTCTGGCTGTGTGGCTGGGTGGCTGGCCCCTGATGTCCTCCTCTCCTCCTTTTCTTGCTCCTCAATTTTCTCTTCCCAGATTTCTCCTCCTATTTATTCTCTCTGCCTGTCAGCCCTGCCTATTTTTTTTTCCTGCCTAGCTATTGGCTGTTCAGCTCTTTATTAGTCCAATCAGGTGTTTTAGACAGGTAAATTAACACAGCTTCACAGAGCTAAACAAATGAAACATAAAAGAATGAAACACATCTTTGGATCATTTAACAAATGTTCCACAGCATGAACAAGTGTGACGCATGTTAAACTAACATTTTACAACACTGCACCATTCCCCATCTTGGAAATGGCGTTATCCTGGGGCTGGCGTTACCAGCTGAAGCCCTAAACCTGAGGACCTGTGAGTGTAATTCACATGGGAATAGAGGCAGTGAAGTCATTGTCAGGGACCAGCCTCGACAAAACAAAAAACCAAAAAAGTGGCGGCATGGGCATTTAGAAATATAGTAAAAAATATGAAGAAAAAAATAATAAAACGGAGAAACATATAGGATAGTATCGGGAATTCCAATGAGTAAGAAATTCACCTGCGTTAATTTCCAATTAACCTCATCCCAAAGGTAGGAGTAAGACAAAACAAAAAACCTGCATTAACATGATCAAGGAAAAGAAAACCAGCTGAAGGTCACAGGCTACACCTGTAGTTAAACATTCTGTTGCTAGAACTAAACAAGTCACACTCACACCACAGACCAAAACATTCTGTAGGCAAGCCACTCCTGGGGTGGAATCCAATGTTATCTCCATAAAGGAACTAGACCCTTAGTCGGTTCCTTAGACTTCTGTTTGAGGTAGAAACATATCTACTTCTCTATTCCTGAAGTACAAGAGCTGGCTATTAGCCACACCTGTTAACAATAACCTTGAGCGAGCAGAACTCTCTAAATCTAGGTGGAAACTTTGTCTGAGGTAGAAACACAATAGTTCCAACTCTCTGACCTTTGGTCAACATGGAAATAGGCTCACATCTTTGGGCCTCCCCAAGTCATACTGATCCCTAATCTAATATGATTGCAGAGGCAGAGGAGTAGCCACAGAGAGAAGACGGTGAGATGAAGAGGGGAGGAGAGATGGGAGCTATGTTGTAAGCCAAGGGAAAACCGATGCTGCAAGAAGCTGAAAGAGGCAGGGAAGGAACCATCCCCAGAGATATCAGAGTTGGCCCAGCAGAGACCCCCGTTTCAGACTTCAGCCTTCTAGAACAGAAAGGGCAAACTTCCGTTGTTTTAAGTTACTGCCATGCTTAGTCCCAGCTGTCAATTTAATGAGACCTAGAATCGCCTGGAAGACAGGCCTCTGAGAAGCTGTGACAATGAAGTCTAAATTGCAATGGAAACCCCAGGATATTGGAGATGCCAGAGCTGTGGGATATGCCAGAGAAAGCTACAGGCATGGAGTAGAGCTGGCCTAAAAGTGAGAGGACTGATGGGTGCTGTTACCTAAGCCTTTTGGAGCCCAGATGATTGCATCATGAGTTCCAAATGCTAGATGTGGAGTTGCAGGATTTGGTGTTTGCCCTGCTGGGTTTGGGTCTTGCCTTAGTCTGATTCTTCCTTGCCCTGCCCAGTTCTTCCATTTTGGAATGAGAGTGTTTATCCGGTGCCATTGTATGTTGGCTGTCCCATCTGAGACTCAGGGCAGTTCTCATAAAATCAAAAACAAATTCTATACTGTAATGGTCTGTCCTGTCCCTTTAAGAGACATGCCCTACCCACTCCCTCCCCCCGTCCACCATTTGAGGAAGGCAGCTCTTCCTGCCTACCGGAAGCCTAGTCTTTCCTTTCTGTCTCTCTCTTGAAGAGGCAGCTTCTGTCTCTCCCTTCTCCCCTATCCCCCTTTGTTTCTCTCTCTCTCTCTCTGCTCTTCCCCCTTCTCCCCTTCCCTTCCATAACCCATGAAATAAATATCCAATTTCATGCTGCATGGAGTGTCTATCCATCTCAGTCTCTCACCCACCATGCAGCTCCGTGGCTAGGACCCACTGGCCCTAATGGCCTGCAGGCCACTGGGTGGCTTCCTGCCAGGGACCCGGCTGCCTTAGTGGCAACATGGTCTCATGGCCTGCTGCCCATTGCTGCCACTCAGGGACCTGCAGCATTTTATTTAAACCATAACATATACATACAACTTTTAAATGGTTGAAACTGTCAAGAACTATGGGGATTTTTGAAGTTGGTTTATATTTATAGTATGAGACAAAGATGTGATTTGGGGGACAAAGGGTAAAAAGTCATGATTTAAAGTGATGTGTTTGGGGTATTGTGGTGAAGTGTCTATGGCTAATCTCAGTTGTGAACTTGATGAAATCTAGAATCACCTAGGAGATGGTCCTGTGATATCCCTGTAGGTGATTATCTTGATAGGTTAATTGAGATGGGAAGACTCACCCACTGTGGGTGGCACCATTCCCTGGGCTAGGATCCCTGACTGTGTAAAAGGGAGAAAATGAGCCGACCACAAACATTTGTTGTTGCTCTCTGTTTCTTGACTGTGGATGCAACATGATCAGGCTTCTGCCACTGTGATTTCTACACCCTTAAACTGTGGGACCAAATAAATCCTTCCTTCCTTATGTTTTGTTTTTCTTTAATTTATGTTCATTGGTGTTTTGCCTGCATGAATGTCTGTGTGAGGGTGTTGAATCCCCTGGAACTAGAGTTACAGACAGGTGTGAGCTGCCTTGTGGGTGCTGGGAATTGAATCTGGATCCTCTGGAAGAGTAGCCTATGCTCTTGACTGCTGAGCCATCTCTCCAGCTCCCCCCCCCCCACCTTGAGTTGTTTTTGTTGTAGTATTTTATCACAGCAACTGAAGGAACAAGACAGCTACTTTCAGGTTCTTTGTCACGGCTGCCCTAGCAAGCAACTATCCGTGTGTGTGTGTGTGTGTGTGTGTGTGTGTGTGTGTGTGTGTGTTGCACATATGTGCACATGAATATGTGTAGGCCAGGCCAGAGGTCAACCTAGGTTGCTTGGGTGTTATTCCTCAGGAGCTGCCCATCTTTAAAAAAAAAATTTTTTTTTGAGACACTTCATCTCACTTTTTCCTGGAACTGTCTAATGAGGCTATGTTGGCTGTCCTGTGAGCCCCAGGAATCCTTTGTCTCTGCTCCCTAGCACCAGAATTACAAGAAGCATGCACCGCCCCACTTTCAGCTCTCTTATGTGGCCTCTGGGGACTGAACTCAGGTCTTGTGCTTGCACAGCAAGAACTTTACCAACTGAGCTCTTACTGAGCCCTGATAATATTGTCTAGACTGTTGCCTAGCCTTTAAAAATAATCAGAAAGGGGGTCTGAGTTGGCTGGACATTTTGAGGGGTCAGAAGTAAAGGGAACCAATGCTAAAAGTGCCAACCTCGACTCAAGTCTGCCTGTTGGAGCCCGCACCATAGTTGTCTAGTGAGACCTCTTCCCATAATTCTCGGATGTTTATCAGACCCTTGGGCCATAAGGGGACTCTTTGAAGCTGGTGAGCCCATTCTCACACAGGCTTCGGTGACTCTCGGGGTTTTCCATTTCCCATAGCTCTCTAGTATAGTGTAAAGTTTCCCTTCCTCCCCTGCTGCCCCTATGCTATCTGCCACTCGTGGGTTTATCTACTTTCCTGTTGAGTCTGTGCATGGCCTCATAATCTGCCAACCTTATTGGCCAGGCTGATAATTTGAGGTTCCTTTATTCTTCAGTAAATGTTTCTACTGTGCCTACTGGTGCCAGGCACTGAATATATAGTACTGAACACTTACACTATCTTTTGCTATTTTCAAATTATTTATTTGTTTACTGATTTTGCATATATATGTGCTATGTGGTATGCATGGATGTGTGTATGTATGTGCATATGGGTGTTGGCACACCTGTATGCATGGGTGTGCGTACATATATGTGTGCATATGGAGACCTGAAGTGGACATCAGGAGTCTTTCTCCAACATTCTCTACTTTATTTATTGAATCAAGGTCTCTCAATGGAAACCAGACTTTGCTAATATAACAGCTAGTCTTGCTGGCTAGCTTGCTCCTGTCTCTGCTATGAGTACAGATGGTTGTCAAACTTGCCAACTTTTACGTGGTTGCTGGGGATCCGAACTCTGGTCCTCGTGTTTGTTCAACAATCACTTTATCTCCTGAGCCACCTCCCCAGCCCATAGACACAGTCCTAGAACCTGCAATGAAGTTTTGGGACCATCCTTGACTGAGTGAGACCCCCGGTTCTCTAGAGTCACAAGTCATACTGACCAGACACACGACTGGTGTAGCAGCCTCAGCTGTAAACGAGTAAGGACTAGGTGACTTCTGTGGTTCTTTTCAGCTTAGACTTAAGACTCTATACCTGAGAAATTATGGATTTAAGACCTAGAGTTCCCATGAACGTCCAGGTCTCTGTGGTCAGAACTGTAGGCAGACAAGGGTTTCCTGGATGGAGGAGCATCAGCAAGGAGCAGAGGCCTCTGGCAATGACCATGTGATCAATCAGACAAGTGCCTCACCCATGGCTGATGGAATAGGACTGGAACCAGGTTCGTCTGACTACAGAGTCTACACATAATAGATAGGCAAGTCCTTGGGAAAGAAAGATTACTCTCCGTGCAGCAGTCGTGTTTCTGTCCTAAAGTCTTAAGTAAGCTATTTCACATAAGCTTTGTTTTTTTCCAGTTGTTTTTAGCAGGACAAGTTACTGCATCGTGATCTCTAGGTCACTGAGCTGTGAGTTTTCCACTCAGTGAGCATGGCCACCATGGATCTCAGACATTTGCTGTAAAACTTAGCTCCACTCTATGAACAACGACCACATAAACAACCCAGATATAACCTCCTGACTTTAAAAAGGTCCAAAGTTAGCCCTTCCTCTGCTGTAGCTATCTCTCCTGAGGGATTAGAAGTGAGACCTGCTGAGTGAAAGAACTGTCATAGCAGATTACTGAGAAGGTCACTGGGACCTGTGGCTTGAATCAAGTTATAGAGAAGCTGCAGGTACCTTCAGGTATCTGAAGAAGAGGCAGGCTTGTGGGATTGGGCCCTTTGTTGTGATGTTTGTGTTAACTCTGTAGCATCAGAATTCAGTTAAATTGCGAGACACTCAATTGGTGCCTAAAACACTTGAAGAATATCTTAGAGAGGTGAACCCACATTTTGATGTCAAAAGCAACATCCTAGAAAACCATCTCCCCCTTTATCATTCATGCCAGAAACAGGAGTGCAGTTTTTATCGTCTCATGGTCCAGCTGCTTCATGAAACTGGCTTAATACAGAAAGGCCTTATGGGTCCTGAGCAGTTTCTATTGAGAATTATTGCTCCAAAGAATATGTCAGAGTATGAATTCAGCCACTTCCTTCCATCATAGTGCCTGACCCCAAATAAAGACTCAGAAAAGCCTGTTGAATCATTTGTATAGCTCTCCCAAGCGTCCTTACCCTTTTGACGTAGTCTTGCTATAGTAGCTTTATCCATAACTACAGCAAAACACCTGAGGCTGGATATTTTAAATGTAAATTTATTTAGGTTATAGTTTTGCAGGCAGATAGGCAAAGATTGGGTTGCACATTGATACAGGCTCTGGTGAGGCCTCCGGACGTATCACACCCTGGTGACAGCCATCAAGCTGAGAGGTTAATGCACCCAAACCCATTTGCTCACTGCTCTAAAGACAGTAGTAGAGAGATGAGGGTTGATAAGAAGCAAGTTAGACATATCCAGGAGCCAGCACCCCAAGAAGAGGAGCCATCATTCTACTCATAGGACAGTCTGGGGAGACTCAGGTGCACAAAAGGGCATTTATCAGAGAGGAAAGGTGATTCTGAGGGCCTGTGGGGTCCTTGTTCCCCAGGACAAGAGTCCTTTACATTAGATAGAACATGGAAATCAGCCTTAGCCTGCTGGGGCTCATTCCTGTAATTCTTTAGACAATATATTATTATCAATATTTTGCATTTTAATCAGCATCTTACACATTCTGATATAACCTGAAGGCCAACTGATGGTCTGGGTTCTGTAACCTAAAGAAAAACGTATCTAGCAACTAATATTTGATTTGTTTAGATCCAGATTTTCTTTAGACTCTAGAATGCTGGATAAAAGGGCAGGGGGATAACTGTGCAGAGCAACCTACAGAGAAGCAGCCTACAGGACTGCGTGGAGAGAGAGGAGAGAGAGAGAGAGAGAGAGAGAGAGAGAGAGAGAGAGAGAGAGAGAGAGAGAGAGAGAGGTTGCCTAGGGACAGAAGCAGGCAGCAGAGAGGCCGGCCTTGTTCATATTTGTTTATTTGTTCACTTGTTTTCCCATTGATTTTGAGATAAGGCTTTGTGTCTCCCAGGCTGGCCTCAAACCTGATTTGTAGCCAAGGTTGGCCTTGAACTCCTCCAGCTCTGCAGTGCTGGGATTGCAGGTGTGCACCACCACCACGTCTGTATATGCAGTTCTGGGGGTCAAACCCAGGGCTTTGCATATGCTAGGCAAGCATTCAATCAAATGAGCCACCTCCCTAATCAAAATCTTGTTCTTTTAAAAGAACTCCTCTCAGGAGAACTAACTGGAGTCCCTCAAGAACTAGTTTATTGTTTCTGAGGACAGTGTCCCAATTATCTAGTGATCCACCCTTTCATAGCCTAAAGAGTCTACCACCTGAGTATCACTTACTTTACTGAGGGCCAAATGTCCAGGCTATGAACCCCCATATATTTGGGGATTGGCTCAAGCAGTGGTTCTCAGCTTTGATTCTATATTAAATTCACCTGGATGGTGTTTATAAAATACTGATGTCCCAGACATTCTGATTTATTGGTCCAACATGGAGCTTCAGCATCCATATTTTATAAAGCACCCTGGGGGATTAGAAGTGGAGCCATTGTTGGGAGCTAGTGCACTCAATAGTAATATGGCCTCTCTCATCACTGTGGGAAAAGTGGGCTCATGGCAGCAGCAGAGAGATTTGCAGGTCAATAATGAGTGGAAAGAAGGTGTCTTAATGGCTGGACCACTTTAAGTCCCCATCAGATGGGTTTGCATTTCATCCTAGAAAGTAGTATGAGGGGGAGGGGGTTAGGCTCGTGTTTCATTATTTCCAGAGGCAGCTGTGCTGCCTGGACCAGTCACTCAGTCTCCCTGAGCTTTCCTTGCAGCATCAGAGCAGGTGAAGCAATCGCCTAGCTCAGGCGAGAGTGTGGATCCCGGATCCCGGAGTGAGGTTCTCTATGGTTGGCAAGCCATGTAACCTGGGCAGGCACTTTAATCTCTCCCAGAGGAGGCTTTCTCATTCAGAAAGTGGAGAGTTGAAGCCCTAAGGCTTGCTGTGAAGATTAAGTAGATTACTATAAGCAAAACACTTAGCCGGAACTGGCATTTACCCAGCATCTCCAGTCAGCCAAAGCTCTTGTAATTCATGGTACAACTCTGGAGACAACACCCTCTGTCCATGCCCCAGCACTTGGGCGTGGGGCATTTCCTGACTCTGGGTGCTAGCATTTACTTGCCAAACTGTTCAAATGGAAGACATAAAATATAAAGTGGAAATGAGAGGGCTTGCTTATCCTGCCTCAGAATCTTGGTCTACTTGCCTTGGTAGCAGAGGTCACAAACAGCCTTTCTGAGCTGTGTGCTCTGCAATCCCTGGGGCATTTTGTAGGTGTCTCCTTAGGTCCAATACTGATGTGGGATTCCCCTCTGTATACTGTGAGTATCATTGGTTAATAAAGGAACTGCTTTGGGCCTATAGCAGAGCTATAGAGGAACAGAACTAGATGGGGAAAACTAAATTGAATGCTGGGAGAAAGGAGACAGAGTCAGAGAGAAGCCATGTAGCCCTGCCATGGAGCCAGATGCCAGAATTTTAGCCCCGCTGGAGACAGATGCCAGAACTTTAGTTGGTAAACCACAGACACGTGGCAATACACAGATTAATAGAAGTGGGTTAAATTAACATGTAAGAGTTAGCCAATAAGAAGCTAGAGCTAATGGGCCAAGCAGTGATTTAATTAATACAGTTTTGTGTGATTATTTTGGTTCTGGGTGGCCGGGACAAACTAGCAACCTCCTCACAACACAATACAAGCTTCTCTCTGGCTTCCCCTTTGTGTATTTGAATCTGGAGGCATGGCAGGGTGAGGGTAGAGGGCAAAGGTCAGTGTGGGAGGTTGTGCTCAAAGACTTAACCAATCCGTTTTTAGAAAGGAGGAATACTAGTCCCAGCACTCAGGAGGCAGAGGCAGGTGGATCTCTGAGTTTGAGGCCAGCCTGATCTATAGAGTGAGTTCCAGGATAGTCAAGTATACACAGAGAAACCCTGTCTTGAAAAACAAAACCAAAAAACAAAGTAGAAAGGAAGGAAGGGAAGGAAGGAGGGAGGGAGGGAGGGAGGGAGGGAGGGAAGGGAGAAAGGAAGGAGAAAGAAGAGCATAAGCAAGGTGGAGGCATGGCCACAGGCTGGTCACCCGTCCCTTCCCTGCTAACTTCCTCCACTCCCCCAGTCAGTTCTCAGATTTTTCCATTCATGGACTGGTCCAGCCCCAGAGGAAGGAGCTCTGAAGGAGGCCATCTTTTGGTTTTGATTTCAGTTATCTTTTTGAAAGACCTTTGTATTCGACTTTGTTCCACTTGGTAGGTGAGCTCATCAAATACTAATTAAAATTAGAATTTTAAGTGTAATGTATTTTATTTGTTTCTTTAATATCTCAAGTTAAATATAAAACCTTCCCAAATATGCAAATAATTCTCGAAAACCTATGCAGAAGAAATAACGATGTGAGTGTACAGTTTTCTTCACCGTTCTATCTTCACACAATGTAAAACCCTGAGGTGAAATCAGATCTTCCATCTCCGTTTAAAGTTGGAGTTGGACCGGGCCGTGATGGTACACACCTTTAATGCCAGCACTTGGGAGGCAGAGGCAGGTAGATCTCTATGAGTTTGAGGCGATCCTGGTCTACAGAATTAGTTCCAGGACAGCCAGGGATAAACAAAGAAACCCTGTCTCACAAAACAAAAGTTGAAGTTGGATGTTACTCTTTGCTTTTTGTTCTTGCTTGTTTAAATATTTTGAGACAGGGTTTCAGTGTATAAATTTGGTTAGCCTAGAGCTTAATATGTAGGCCAAGCTAGCCTTGAATTTGAAGCAATCCTCCTGCCTCAGGCTCTCAAGTTCTGGGATTGCAAGCATGCAAAACTACATCTGACAGAAAATTGTTACTTTGTGTGTGTGTGTGCATATGTATACATATGTGTATGCATGCATGTATGTAGAGGCCAGAGGTCAAACTCAGGTGTCATCCTCAGGAGCCATTCACCTTGTTTTTTGAGGCAAGGTCTCTCACTGAAGCCTCTAGTTGAGTGACTAGACTTGGTATCTCATTTGGTTTTAATCGATCTCGAAGTTGTGTTGTATGAGGTCCCTTTACAGACACAAGAAGGAAACTGAGGCCCAAAGAGTTTGAACATACGGACCAAACCAGGATTAGCTGGCTAAACTGTTAGCAGCATCTTATTTCTGTATGTTGAAATTACTGATTGAACCTAATGCCTCACGCTTGCCTTGTGAATGGATCTTTGTGAGTTTGAGGCCAGCCTGGTCTATTTAGCCAAGGAGGGGAGAGGAGGGCTGGAGAGGAGGCTTAGTTCTTGCAAGGATCCAGGTTCCCAGCAGCCATACGATGCCTAACAACCATCTGTAACTCCAGTTCCAAGGGATCCCGTGCTCCTCTGACCCTCCAAAGGCACCAAGCACACATGTGCACATACATACACGCAGGCAAACATTCACACACATTAAAAAGCCAAATATGTATATTAAAAGGATGAAGCATTAAAGAGGCAGAGTTTAAAGGGCCAAGGGATTTTATTGTTTTATTATTGTCTTTCTAGCAAACATGTATATACAAAAAACTTGTACCCCCTTTGCTGCTTCCGAAATGCCTCTTTGACCTAAAATACTCCTTAAGAAGTTTGTGCTTGTGAAGTTCTCATGCATTATACCTTCTGGTTTTCAAGCCTCATTTGTCAGATAGATAAACACACACACAAGCATGAGTGTGTATTAAAAAGGTCCCCACATGGAAAATAAATGAGGAAGAGATGTCAAGAGAGGCTTATCAATGAAGATCTCACTATCTTTCGAGGGACCCAACCACTGACTGCAAAGAGATAAGCAAGGAGAGGAGCAGCGATAAGAGAGAAAAGGGGGCAATATTTTACTCTGTAAGGCTGGGTCGTGGGAGATGCCCGGGATCCTTTCTGGTACAGAATTCCTTTCTTCCATTCTTGAGTCCTCTCCTCCCTGACTCAGGTGTGCCCATGTGTGTGGTGTCCTTGGTCCTGGCACACACATGGCTGGTCCCATGGGCATGCAGCCTTGCATGGATGCGGGCAGCATCCGTGATCCACCAAGCCCATCCATATGCATGTCTGTGTCCTGGCCGCTGTCGGGATCATTCATTTCCCAAACCAGCATGCATTCATTTTCATAACTTTTTGTTCCATTACAATATTAATGGGACTATCAATGGGAAAGGACAAGAGAAGCATTTTTAATGTTTATCTGACAGTTGCAAATTTCACTTGAGGTTGTTTACTGGGATCTGATTGTTGGCAGAGAGGAGCAGGAGAGGCGGCAAGATTAATGGGATCACGGGAAGAGGAGATGTATTTATGGGCCTTCTGAACACCATCTAAGAGTAATAAAAAGTCCTGCCGCACCCTTCCCCAAGTGAGACTTAAGAAGTTTGAAACACAGAGCAATGAGGGATTGTTTTAATTAACTTCCATCCAATGGCAATGGCCCACTCATAGTGAATCATGTTGCATTTATGTCTCCGTCCATTAAAAATTAGACATCGTCTCCCATCCCCCTCCTCTTGTACCTCTTTCTTTCTCCCCACCTCCTTATTCTCCACGCCTCTGGCCCTGGTCTACTGGCACGCCAGTCTGTCATATTTTCCCCCATCTTTTTCAACTCTTATATCGTCTCAAGGAGCGAGAGGGTTGATGTGACCTTTGACCCTGAGGATAGGGCCCAGAAGAAGAGAAAAGAGACCGCCAGAGGCCACTATGGTGGGGAAGGAAAGGGATGCTTGGTCTTGGATTGGAGAGGAGGACTGGGTGCCTCTCCTGAGGCCTTTGCCTTGTTGCTGGCTTAGACCTGAGCTAAGAGGCCTCAGATCCCAAGAGCCCTGTGCTGGAATAAGGGGATTGAGATATAAGGGAGGCCTCCAGGAGGAGAGGCTTTCCCAGGGCCAGACTCAGAGACACTGGCCGTGTTCAGTGGCTAGCTACCATTACCTCTCTGACCTCAGTTTCTACATCTGCAAAATGGGGATAATAGCATCACCCCCTTCTAGGAATGTGCTAAAATGAAGGGAAAGGAAGCATAGCAGATTCTCCAGACAGCAGCCAGCTAAAATTTCTCTGCAAAGGGCCACGGTGAGGATTTGAAGTCTGGGAGCCAGGTTTCTGGGTTGCAGCTATTCATCTATGCCAGGCTACTGTGTAAGCAAATGGGCATGGCCGGGTTCCAGTAACACAGGAGTCGCCCCACGGCCAGCTTTCCTCGGGGCTGCATCTGCTGAGTTTAACTTGCAGGGAGCATCGAGGAAGCCCTTTGGAGGGTGACTGGGAGTTTCAGGATCACAGCTCCAGGTTAGATGGTGCTAAGTCAGCATCCACAGGGCTCTCTTCTCATAAATTACTGCTTCCCTGTGTTTGCAAGTGCCTGACAGTTGATGATCAGTCTTCAACCCTGGAAGAAGTCCCCGTGACAGACCTCAGCCCTGAGTGCAAGGCAGCCATGTTTAGGGGCAGCTTCAGCTCAAATGGCCACGGGCAAACAGAGAGGATCTTCTGAGCACCACATTCAGTGCCCCAGGGTGCAAAGGGTGGTGGCCATGGGTGTTTAACACCTAATGCTAGCAGGAGTTCCAGGGGTCACATAGTGGAGTGGGGTGGGCAGGCAGTAGGGTCCAGGCCTCCAGCTCCCACTTTCTGTGCTCGGGGTTAGTATGCCTGAGACACCTGCCTACATTCGCCAATGTGGAGACGAAGGTCTTCATTTCCTGCACTCGGTGCCGAGACAGGGACAGCAGAGCAGTTGGACAGTAAGGGACCAGAGAGATGAGGCCACGGGATGAAAACGGATTTTCTCACACTCCAGAGAATTCCATTGTTCCAGCAGTTGTGTCACCCAGATTCCCTGAGTGGGGAAATGATCCGGATACTGCTCTCCACACTTACCTTCCACCATTGGGTGCTCCAGGAGCCTGGGCCTGAGTGTCAGCCAGCTGCCAGGTTTCCTGGACTCACAGAGCTGTACCCACATTCTGTCCTTCTAACCCACACCTGTCCACAACGGGCTGTGCATGGGAAACAGGTGGGCGTGTCTAGAGTCCTGAGTCCTCACCCACCCGCTGGTCGGCTCACGCCTGCCGCTTTTAAAATTACAAAAGTCAGAGCATGGTGCCACCTAGGACCGAGGTCCCGGGGCCCAAACCAGAGGTTTGACTGTGGACAGGCTCAGTTTCTTCGCAGGTGAAATAGAAGGAAGTTATATAATCCTGGGAGGTGTGACGGTCACTACTGATTGTCAGCCTGACAGGATCTAGAACAGTCACCCAGGAGATAAACCTCGGGCATGTCTGTGTAAAGGAGTTTTCTAGATTAGAGCACTCGGGTGGAAAGTCCCATCCATCTGTGGCAGCATCATTCCGTGGGCTGACGTCCCACCCATGAGTGGAAAAGACAGTGAGCTGAACACCAGATTCCCTGAGTTCAGACACAATGTCGCCGGTGCCCCCTGCCCTGCTCGGCTATGATGGGCTGCACCCTCAACGAGTCAAAATACCCCCCCCCCACACACACACATTTTGAGTTTGTTTCTGTTGGGTGTTTTGTCATAGCAGTGAGAAAAGCAATTGACATAGGAGGCTCTCTCATCTCTTAATTTTTAGGTTTGAACTGAGGGCCTCACACACTGCTAAGCACCGAGGTCTCGGCTGGCTCCATGTTTCTCTCTTTCAATACAGATGCCACTGTGGCAATGGTTTTATTCTGTTCCTCTCCATGCCTGCCAGTCAGATGTCTCGACCTGGTCAGCTTACTCCGCACCCCCAGCAATACAGTAGAACAAGAAGAGAGGGACCAACGAGCCTCATGGGTAGTTCTCCACTCTACCATCAATTAGATATGGGTCATTCTCCTTACTCCTGGAGCCAGCCAGAGGTTCCAACAGGGTGAGCAAGGAGGAGGTCTAAAGTCAGACAACAAATTCACACCTACCTCCACCTTCACCCCACTGAGAGCTTCGGTAGCCTTTTCTGTGAAACAGACCTAAAAGTAACCCAGGCTCTCAGAGCCGCTATGAGGTGACTCAATGCAGCATCGAAGGGTGACCTGAACATGCATCAGCTGTTAACGTCTTCTCATTCCCTATATCACAATTTGCTGAGCACTTAGCACCGGCCAGCCCAGCGCATTAGCGGTGGTGGACAGAACTGAGGCTGCCTCTCCAGGAGGGGTCCCTCCATGATGGCTCTCAGATCTGCCACCTCTGTGCCATCAGCATCCCTCCAGCTTCCCTAGCTGGCCCTTGCTGTGGCTCCCACGCTTCCTCCTTCCTTGTTCAGTCCCACCTCATTCTCCAGACCAGGAGACACCTTCTTTGGGACCCAGCTCCCATTCTCAAAAGATTCTTTTGGGGACCAGTGGATTGAGAACTCTGAAGTCACCTCCTACGAAGGCAGGAGTCGGGAGGTCCTTGTTCACTGACCCAGTGTTGCCCCCCGGTAAACCTTTGTACCCTAACCATCAAGGAAATCTACTCCCACCTCCCCCAGACACCTCATTCTTGTGCTGATCTTTAAAACATATCGCAGAATGGTTGTACCAATTGACACACCTGCCACTGCACAATGTTGTCAGACTCAGTGGGTGTGTAACGGTGTTTCCTTGCAATGGTAGGATGCTGTCCACCCACAGAAACCAATCAAAGGATCTTTCTCGTGTACTTGTGACCTTCTCCTGTTCCCTTTAGTTTGTGCATTTCCTTTCTCGTGTCTCTTGCTCCTTTCATTGAGCTGTTTTTTTCCCATGTGCAAGTCACAGTCCTTCTTTCTAGTCTCTGTAAATTCATCTTCTCTTAGCTACCTATATTACAAGCATCTTTTAGTTTGCGGCTTTCCCTTCGCCACCATTATATCTTCTCATGAGCCAAAGAGCTCCATTTGTATGTATCGGTCATCTTCTTATGGTGCCTGTTCTCGTGTGTAGGGAAATCCTTTCTTACCTGACAAGTCCCAGAGGATTCCCCTTTCCTCTCAGTTGCTCACTGAGGCTGCTCTCTTCCCTAGGGAGCCATCCTGAAGGCCCTTGCCCATTCCTTTCTCGCCATGGTTTACTTGCCTTTGGCCCGTGGGCTGTGAGCAGGGACCTCCCATCACTGTGTCCTAACTACAGCTCCCACAGTGCCCTGATGCCCAGCGCTTCTTCTCCCCCATGGCTTCCTCATTTCTGGTCTTTTCATCCCTAGTTTCATGGCAATGAGTTCTCAAAATTACCTGCACATCTTGCAGGGAGTTCTTTCTCACCTTACACTTTTGGATTTTATCACCTTCCTGGGTATCTGGCATAATTACAGGTTTTAAAATTAATTTATTAATGTGGGATAAGGAGGCTAGCTTGAAACTTTCGATGAAAACCAGGATGGCCTTACATTTACAGAGATCCACCTGCCTTTGTCTTCCAAGTCCTGAGATTAAAGGCGTGGGCCAACCTCAAAGCCTATTACTATTTTTTAATGAATTTTAAACTAAGATATAACTACATCACTTCACCCCTTTCCTTTCCTCTCTATAACCCTTCCCATCTCCTTTTCTTCCTACCTCTCCCATGCCTCCCTCAAATTGATAGCCTCTTTTTATTTGATTATTATTGTTATATGTATATACTATATATATATGTGCATGAAATAGATAAATACAACTTTTTGAGTCTTTTTTGTTGTTTGTGTATATATGGATTTTTAAAAGTTAGTCAGGTAACCTTATATGCATTCATGGACTGAGAACTCCCTCTCGGTAGTTTTGCGGCAAATGGCAGACTCCAGCATGCTAGCCTATGTGGGCTTACATTTTAGCCTCCTCTGGCCTCTTGCTTAAGATGGAAAGGGTGGAATACTGAATGGTAACCTCAGAGAATCCCCAGAAGGTGGTCTGCGAAGTGCCCACCCCGTCTCCATCACTGAGGGCGAAGTGAAGGAGTAGGAGGTCATGAGGAGCTTTGGAAGGGACAAGGCGGGGGTGCCATCTGTGAGGAGGACAGAGGGAAAGAGGGAACACTTTTTGGAAAGAGCCAAAGTTTTGACAGGAATCTGCCTCCTTCCCCCCTCCTGCTCCCATCTGTTTGGGAGATATGTAAATGTGTCGGTGTTCCCAGGTGACTGGCCTGCGGGGGCCTCTTTGGAATTCTATAAACTGGCCATCTGTCATCCTATAATAAATGATACCTATAAAAGAAAGTGATTGTGGTGCTGATACGGGAAGAGGCATTTGTTTATATTCTTATAATATGTATCAGATTGAATAGAAAGGATCACTTACAATTGACAAATGGAGAGCGGAGTTTCTTGGGGAGGGCCTGGGGACACAGTGGCAGTGCTGGAGCCAGGAGTCAGAGACCAGCTCAGCCTCATGGGTCTCAGAGCACCCCAAACTCCTGAAGGTGGGTACCCTGCTTTTTACATTTCCTGAAGGTCTTGGCTGTGCCTTGAACCACTATGGAGTGGCTCATTTGTGAGAATGATCACATGTCCCTCCTGCTAGGGAGCAAGTGGGGGTGGCTCTGAGATCTGCACATAGCTGGGTTGGCTCCACTATCCTGTGGTGGCTACTTGACCCCAAGATGCCTATGTAGAGCCCCCCTACCCTGGACTAGTCTCCTTAGCTCTAAGTGGGGGTACATTTTCTAGGTCTCAGAACAATGGAACTTGGTATTTTTAGAGTGCTGGACACTTTTCACACACCATGGGTTAGAGAGTAATGTTTTATTCCCAACCTCTGTCTGGGGTCGCAGAACAACAGAAAGGAAAAGCCACACTTCGGGATGGCACACTAGGGATGGAGAAGCCATTTGCGGCCCTTTCCTGGCAACAATCTTTGTTCATGCTTTCTGTTCACCAAGGGCAACACTCAGCGTCTCCCTCCTGTTCTGATCACTGACTGCATTCATGTATACTTATATGAACATAAAATAAATTCGTATCTCGAAAATACATATAAATAGGTCAGACATCCCTAATCCAAACTCCCCGCCTGACCTTGCATGACTTGCACACACCACGCGAAGGTGGGTGAAGCTAACTTTGGGTTGTGCGTAGAAGGCATATCTGAAACAGGTTATGTATATGAGGTGTTCATGAATGAGCTGTGTGTGTAAGGTCTGTGTGAAACAAAGCTGAATGCCACGTTTTAGACTTGGGATTCATGCCTAAGATAAAGCATTGCATATATACAAATATTCCAAAAACATAAAAATCAGAAATTCTAAGCAGTCTGGCTAAGGAGTACCTGCTCTATAAATATAGGTACTTACTACTTAGTGCTCAGTACCAGCCTTAGCAGCGGCCATTCATCTTAATTGTCCTAGTCTATCTTTGGTAGATTCCTCAGGAGGGATTCATGAGCACTTCTTGTGTGACCAGGAGTTTGTCTGTAGCCATCATGCCCGACTATGTTTTCATGCCTAAAAGCCTTCATCCACTCCTTTCTCCCAGAATAACTTCAACTTATTGATTTTTAATTTTTTGGTTTGTGCATAATTGTGACTCTTGAAAACTCTGACAGCTATGTCCTTCTCTTTCCATCAAGTTGGCCACTCTGCGGGGATTTGGCTGAAGTCCTTTTCCATGGTCCCTGTTCTAGTGACATGTGAGCTCTTGTCCTGTAGGTGGGGGCAGGAGGGGGGAGGGTTGGTCAAAACATCTTTCCTGGCTTTCTGCTCAAGACCTTGTCCATCTGCAGTTTTCTTGATAGGATCAAGATAGCTACCTTTCTCTTCCTTGTCCATCTACAGTTTTCTTGATAGGATCAAGATCACCACCTTTCTCTTTTAGAAATTGTGACTCGATTTCTCCCACCCCACTGCGCTGTTACCTCCAGAACTGTCACAAAAAATTCCACTGCCTTGCCCAACAACTGCCATACCTTGAAAGCCAGCTACCCAAACCGGTCCCTATTCATGGGGTTAGAACAACCAAGGACCCCAAATTCAAAGTGTAATTTTAGTGAATTTAAATTGTTACTGGATAGGAGTCTTGGGGGTCTTCCATGACACAATTTCAAGGTTCTTTGTGTCTTGAACAAAGAATTAAAGCAAAACATGGGAAAAGCTGTAGGGAAAGCATAGGTTTATGAAGTAGAAGTGAAAGCAAAGATACCCGCAAGCAGGATTAGACTTAAGGAAAGATGTGGTTTAAGAGCACCTTCTTTTCTGGGTTCAAGGCATTTAATTACTAAAGGGAAGAGAGGGGTCCCTCAGGGGTGGATATTTCTTTGGCTGATATAAGTGATTGACATCGTGGGTTATATAACATTATATTTACTACACATGCATCGTCTCATGATCCCATTTTAATCATATGCATGAGATGTTATCCATATACATCAGTCCTAGGTCACCTTGGGACAATCTTTTTCTTTAGGCACATACATATCTTTAGGGGAATCCTCTACAGGGTTTTTTCCCCCTCTGATTGGGTTCTTATCTTGCTCTCCCTCCAAGAATGGAGTAGGCAGACACCTGTGGTCCTGGCTGATGGCACAGGAGGGTACCTACAGTGAACTGAGCTCTGCTGCAGGAGCCAGGGTTGAAGACTTTGGGTGCAAAGGCAATCAGACCTTCACGGACAAGCAAGCAAAGACCCTTGGTGGCAGCAGGATGCCACCTGAGAGGTTGTGTATTACAGCTCAGCGCTCTCAGCAAGCTTCTGGGTACCAGCTGAGAGACTAGGTGTGCTGCAGCATCTCAGAACGACAACCGAGAGCAATCCACTGCAGAGCAAAGCTGCAGGCAACAGGTCACTGAAGAGAGAGCAGCAGGAGAGGCAGGTCTCTGGTCTCTCTGGTTAAAGACTGTGGCAGGAAGGGTGGATCTCGAGATAGAAGCAGTGGCCCCCAAGGGAGGGACAAATTCCTACAAAGCAAGTAGCTGCAGCATCTCTTGACCTGACTCTTTAGCCCTTTTTCTTGACCATTGGCCACGTAGAGCACTCCAGAGAAAATCCCCACCTTTCTTTCCCGTAACATCCCGTAGCACCCACTGCACACATTGGTTTTTCTTGTATCTCCCATTGCCAACTGTGTCATTGGACAAGTTACTTAACCTCTCTAAGCCTCAGGCTATTTGTCTATAACAAGCAGATAATGAATACCCTCCTCTGAGGCTTATTATAAAAAACAGATGAGACAATGGCCATTAAGCCTTTAGTACAGTAGCTGGCAAGCAGCGCACACTAATAAAAATCAGCTCTGATCGACAGTAGAGGCCTTGATCACCACAACAGGTGGGGCCTGTAATCCAAGCACCTGGATTACAGAGACAGAAGGATCACAAGTTCAAGGCCAGCCTGATGGACACAGTAAAACCCTGTTTAAAACATACACATGGACAGGACAACGGTGGGATGTCCCGGAGGGAGTCACAGTGAAGTCCATTGTCGATGGCATGACAGAGGGCGGGGCCTCACAAACGGGCTGATGACTCGTGGCAATGAACACTTGTGAGTCCGGAAAGGTGAAATGTGTCCACATACCTTCTGCATGAGATTCTTCCTTCTTCTTTTCTGCTCTTTTTTTCTTGGTTTGCTTTGTTTTCTTTGTGTGTTTGGTTTGTTTGGCTTTTTCTTTCTTTCTTTTTTTAAATTTTGTTTTGTTTTGGAGGGAGTTTGCAAGGGTAGAGGGTGAATGGGGGGGACAATGGAGAGATGGGTGAGATGGGGATGCCTGATGTGAAATCTGCAAAGAATCAATAAAAGTTAATTTAAAAAGAACACACACATGGGGAGAGGGGGTGGGGAGAAATAAGAAAAAATGAAGTACAACACATACATTGAAAAGGTGTGTTGCTAATTTCCAACTGGTTAATAAAAAAGAAAAGAAAAGGTGTGTTGCACTCACCATTCTCCCAGTGAGGAAACTGGCATTCAAAGAGTGACGGAGGTTGGTGACGATAACCCAGCTTGGGATGGTGTGGACACAGAAACTTACCTGGTGACGTCACAGTGATGCACACCTGAAGTGCCTGGCCTAGCACGGCTCTTACCAAGGGGAATTGTTGTTCATCTTTGAGAGCGTTTCTTACCAACTTGCCACCGTCCAGAATCATGGGGGAGATGGGCTTCGTGGGGAAGTATCTTGACCCTGTCAGCTGAGGGCAGAAGATCTGCCCACTGTGGGTGTGACCATTCCGGGTGGTGCCGCTGAACTAGAGGAAGCCGAGAGGGTAGCTGAATGCAGGCATTCAAGTCTCGTTCCTGTGAAGCAGGCACCCTCATTGTCTTCTATAAACATTGCTTCAGGCTCCTGCTGTCTGGAGTTCCCCTCCACGATTAGACAAAGCCTTGAACTGGGAGGCAAACAAACAAACAAACAAGAAGACTTGTGTTTGTTTTGGTTCTTCTAGACACGGCTTCTCTGTAGCCCTGGCTGACTTGGAATGCTCTCTATAGACCAGGCTGGCCTCAAGCTCACAGAGATCTGCCTGCCTCTGCCTTCCAAGTGTTGGAATTTAAAGGCATGCACCACCACTGCCTGGAAAAACAAACAAACAAATAAAACAAAACACTTCTTAAAATTTTTTCTCTTTTACTTTTGTAATATAATTATATTCCTTCCCCCTCCCCTTTCCTCCCTCCAGCTTTCCTTCTCTAAGCTGCTTTTGTGGGGAATTTCATCGCAAGAAGGGGAACTAAGACACCATTATTCCTACTGCTGTAGTTCATGTCTGTTTCGTTAATTTTAATCGAATGTATACATGGATCAGGTCCTGCCAAGAGCCCAAAGAACACAAAGATGAAAGAGAGACCCTGGGTCGAGGCCAGCCACCTCCTGAGATTAGAATCTCTGAAAATCAATAGCCACAGTGCAAAGAACCCACAGGTTAGATCTGGGGTGCAGTGTGCATTCGGGAGCAAGGACCCACGTGATTGCTCCCTGGGGCCTACTGGTGTAGTTGGACTTTCTCCCCAGCCCACTCCCAAATAACCACACAGAGACTTATTATTAATTTTGATAGCTTGGGCTTGTTACTAACTAGCTCTTACAACTTAATCCTTATTTCTTATCTATGCTCTGCCACGTGGCAGTGCCTTTTTTCAGCAGGGCATGTTCACCTCCTGCTTTTTCTGCATCTGGCTGGCAACTCCACCCTCCGTCTTCCCAGCATTCTCTTAGTTTAGCTCTCCCGCCTAACCTCTTGTGGCCTAGCTATTGGCCAGTCAGCTCTTTACTAACAATGAGGGCAACACATCTTCACGGTGTACAGAAAGGGTTATTCCACAGCATAGTGGAGTACTTTTCATCTCATGCACCCCAAGTCTTTCTCAAGGAGCTCAGGTTCGCAATCCTTCCCCCGAGGCTGTCCTTGGAAATTCCATCAATCTTCAAACCCACCCAGACCCCAGATGCCACACCCTGCTCCTGTTTTCCTCACGTGACTCAGTAGCTTCTCCAGCCTGGGTGACCATATGAGCCCTGGCTCACCAGCTTCATAAACCCTAGCTAGTTAGGGACTTGCCTGCTGCAAATCAGGAGGCTCCACAGGGTTGGCTACTAGTGCATACCACACCACAGACTCTGGAGGTTACCATCTTTTTAAATAATAATTTTTAATAATTGATAATTTTTTTCTAAATGTAAATTTTTCTAGTCTGAAAAATCCCAGCAATTCCCTGAATTCCATTTTCTTTTTTTTTAAAGATTTATTTATTTATTATGTATACAGTATTCTGTCTGCATGTGTGCCTGCAGGCCAGAAGAGGGCACCAGATCTCATTACAGATGGTTGTGAGCCACCATGCGGTTGCTGGGAATTGAACTCAGGACCTTTGGAAGAGCAGGCAGTGCTCTTAACCACTGAGTCATCTCTCCAGCCAATAATTGATAATTTTTAAATAATTTATTTAATTTGATTTTATGCACATTGGTGTGAGGGTGTCAGAGTCCTTGGATCTAAGTTACAGACAGGTGTGAGCTGCCGTGTGGGTGCCGGGAATTGAATCCGCATCCTCTGGAACAGCAGCCAGTGCTCTTTATCACCCAGCCATCTATCCAGTCCCCAGATGTTGGCATCTTGCATGTGGGCCTTTGTAACTCTTCCATTATTTTTCTGGCTCTCTCTCTGTGTGACTAGATTTAAAACTTCCTTGGGTTTCTCATAGCACTTGGCCTAGCCCTTGCATCATGGGTACCTGTCTGGGATCCTCTCAGAAAAAAACCAACAGCAGAATAATCAGCTATCAGGGTCTCAGACAAACAGGGCTATTTCCCCTCAACACAGGCCGCTGGTGTACAGTGATAGCTGGTCTGAGGACTCAACAGTGTGGGACCAGCACTTCTGTGCCTGGGGCCTCTGGGAGGTGATTGGATCCTGAGGGTAAAGCCCTATGAAAGAGACCCTGGGGGAACTCCCTGGCCTCTTCTACCACGGGAAGTCACATGTAAAGACAATGGTCCAGGAAACTGGTTGCTGCTGCCCTTACTGCCGGCTCTCCAGCCTCTAGGCTGTGAGAAAGCCTTCCTGTTGTTCATAAGCTACCAAGAATGGGGTGAGTTAACAGCAGGAAGGAAATGAGGCATTCATGGATAGCAGAATGTCCTCTTAAGTTTCCTAAGTGGAGGGGGCTGGGAGTGGATGTGGTGTTAGAGAGCCAACTGACGGGGTCTATTGCACCAGACCTGAATCAATGCATCAATCAATCAATCAATCAATCAATCAATCGGCAGGAGGTGCAACCAAGACAAGCAGAGGGTAGAAAGGACTCTAGAGTTCTGGTTATCAGAGCCAGCATGGCCACTGAGTCAAAGCTTAATCAGAATTTGCCCCCAACTATTCCTCTGGCCCTTCCTTCCTTTCCCCTTCCCGCCCTCTTTTGGGCTCCTAGAAAATGTGGGTCTCCGGTACAACACTTCATGAGAGGAGCAAATGGACAGGGGTCTGTCCCTTGCTGGTCCCTGCCCCCATCCTGTCCATATAAGATTGATAAATGAAACCAATACCTTTCAACAGCGTAATTTTCATATTTAATGAGCGTGACTCAAAAACTATTACATTAATTAGTCAAATCCCACAAACCGTTAATGGTGCACTCAGTAATTAATATTGTATTCAATTAAAAAATGACCTGTTTGGGGGTTGCTCCCAGGTTAGGGAGATAGGGGTGTTGTACCTTTACCTGGCCCGGTTCCCCTGCAGAGGTGGGCTGTGCCTGTTCTTTCTTTCTTCTGTGACTCAGAGGGAGAGATCACCATGAGAGCCTGGATCCCCCTCCCACCGTCACCCTGGCCAGGGACTGGCATCCCTCTGTCTCAGGTTCTCCCCTCTGCCTTTCCCCCCTCCAGTGCCGACAGCTTACTGGCTGTGATTTATGGGAGGGCCCGGCACAAGGCTCACAGACTGGAAAATTTCCAGTTTACACAAGAATTCCCTGAAAAATGAGCTTGGTTAATTTATTTCTTTCATTAACGAGTTGGAACTGTGAGATAATCTTTCTGTGTGCCCCTCCGGTGCCCACCCCTCAGACAGCTGATAAGCTTGGCCCTTGCCTCTTCCTTGCCTACATAGCAGGCAGGGTTCGGTGAAGGGGCAGAGGAGGGGCTGACCTTGATGGGTCTCTGCTTGGTGGCCCGTCTGCTGGGACTAGGAGCCTTTGGCCAATCAGGAAGGCCCATATCATCTACCCTAGGAGTGATCAGGCCTGGACCCCAGACCCTAGCATGGTGTTGGCTCAATGTGATTTCAGAGGATGCAGCTTTCTGCCAGTTTGGTGATCACTACCACAGGGCTCCTATCTGCCTGCTGCCATGCTCTCTCCACCATGAGGGTCCCAGGCTCTAACCCTCTGCAATCATGAGTCCCAAGCTAAATGCTTTCTTTTATAGGCTGCCTTGGCCATGGTGTTTCATCACAGCAATAGAAAAGTAACCTAGACAACTGCTATACCACCAGAGTGGTCAGGACAGGCCATGGAATAGTTAATCTCTGTTGTCGACTAGACTGGGCTTGAATCACCTAAGACACACACCCCTAAGGGTGCACATGTGAGATCATGTCCAGGGAGGCTTAGCTGAGGCAAGGAAGACTCCCAAACATGAGCACTGTCTCATGGGCTGGCACCTTGGGCTGAAGGAAAAGGTGGAGAGGAGGGAGCTGAGCAAGCTCCAGTACTCACCTCTGTGTTCCTGGTTCACTGAGATATGAGCAAGCCGTTGTCCTATCCAGTCACCGCAGCCTCAAGCTACGGCTGCCATGGCCAATGCCTTCGCCAACGTGATGGACTAGGCTGTCACAATGAACCCCTTTAAGTTGATTTTTTTTTTGTCATGTATTTGGTCACAACAAGGAGAGTCACTAGCACAGGTCATGACAGTGATTTGGGGACACCCACACTCCTGGCTGTGGACTCAGGAGAACTCCTGGCTCCATGACTGACTTACCCAAGTTCTCAAGAAAGCCATCCACTCTGTCTAATCTTGGGTGTTTCCGCCTTCAAGGTAAAGATGGGAATAGCCACCCTAGCATGATATTCAGCTAAGGAGGAGCCTGTAGGCTAAGTCAGGCACAGTACCTGAGAAGGGGCTGTGTTCTATGTGGCATCTAGAATTTGGCACAGTCCTTGTCCCCCAAACAAATATCTCAGTGGACGATATTTCACAGTCCATCTGAAAATACAATCCATAATCATATGGTCTATGTAAATGAGCAATCAGCAGATACTGTCATATCCTAAGCAAAACATGAAGAAGGAACAGAGTAAAAGTAACACGGCTTTAAGAGCAAGATGTTAGATTTAACATGTATGAGAAAAGCTAAAACACAGGTCATGAATAATAAGCAATTTATATTTTAACCTGTGAATGATGGAGAGCTGGGGATGGCTGGTAACACTGAGGAAAGTCTGTAGATACCTGAAGCTTTCTGCTTTGATCAGAACTCGAGTCCTTTAAGATGGCTCCATGGGGAAGCCACACTATGGGAGCACAGTGCTTCTCTGTATTCTTTACCCAGCATCTTGGGAGGCTGAAATCATTTCAAAATAAAAGTTTCAAATATTTTCTCAATATATCGAGAAAATTTCTTCAGATTGTGTAAATCTTTTGCCTTTTAAAAATGTTTTGTTTTTTAAGCAGTTGGGAACTTGTATCAGTTTGTTGATTCACTGTGATTTTTTTTTCTTGAGACAGGGTCTCATGTAGCCCAAGCTGGCCTCTAATGGGCCATGTAGCCAAGGCTGGCCTCCAACTCTGCATCTTTCTGCCTCCACCTCCTGAGTGCTAAGACCCCAGGAATGTACAACCGTGACCAGCTCACTGTGAATTTAATAGCTACAAATATAGGCCAATCCTGCCAAATAAACAAAATACCAAGGGTGTCTTTGCATGCAGCTTCATCATCTGAAACAGTAACCAGTTTTCATCAATGTACTAAACAACAAAATCCAGTTTCATATTAATTTACAAGAGTTGAACTCTTGGAAAATTTGGAAACGATAAGATTTTGGAAAAACAGACAAACAAACAACATTGCTTTGTTTACAGAAAGTTCCAATCTCAGTTTCTCCTAGATCAAGTTTATCGCCTATGGGACCAGGAGACATTCAAAGTTTCCAAGAGTCACAAGGTGATCTTTCTTGTGCAGCTTACACTATGTGTGTCCAGAAGGAGGTCTCTCTAGACAAACCAACTGACATCCACGGGGAGCATGCCAGGGTCTGCCGTTCCCTCCCAGAAGGAAGAAACTTCCTCCAGAGCCACAGGCTCCTGCTAAGCCCCTTCACTCCCAATTCTGGGGCCATCTCTCTTCACACTGATAGCCACGCCCTTGACCTGCAACACCAGCCTCCCAAGTCACCCTGTTGTCAGGAAGTGGTGCCATGCCCTCCCCTCAGGTGCTTTGTTGGGTCTGTATTCCATTAGTGTCTGAGTTGGGGTCTGTAGTGGTTACTATTGACTGCCAGGCTGACTAGATCCAGAATCACTAAAGAGACCAGCCTCTTCTCGGCATGCCTGTGAGGGACTGCCTAGATAGGGTTGGCCGCGGGGCACACTGATGAGGGATTTTTCTTGATTAGCTTAACTGAAGTGGGAAGACCCATCCTCCATAGAAGGAGGTCCAAGCAAAAAAAACCTTTGCCTGTTTGTCTCCATCGGCAGCTGAGAATGCTGCTGCCATCTGAACCCGGCTTCATCCGCCTTCCCATGTGGACTGAAGACTGGAGCAGCTCTACAGGAATCTTTCAGGCCTTGGGTACTAGACTGGGACTGTTAAAGCATCCAGCCTCGTGGACTGAGCAAGTACTGGGTTCTCAGCCTTTCCAGTATGCAGATAGCCGTTGTTGGACTACCTGGTCCATGTGACATAAGCTGATCTAATCAATTCTTTATAATATATATTTTTATTCAACCAATATGTTCCCCTAAAGAACCCTGACTAACATAGCATCATGTTTAGGAATGAGCCATTCAAAGCCAGGCACCAGGATCTAATTTCCTGTATATAGCCGTCATCTTCCAGGGAGAATTACTAAGTTTGGGGAATGTGAGACACGTGTGCACTTCAAATCCAGCCAGTATCTAGATGAGACTTGCAAATGGTAGTTCACAATCTGTTGGAAAATTGGCCAACAACCCGATGTCTCAATAAGGTTCTATGGAAACAGGGCTGAGCACGTTCGCGTGTTGTCTAGTTCTGCTGCTGATGGGTAACTTCTGTCCTTCAAAGCTAAAGCTTTTGTTATTTGGTCCTTTCCAAAACAACATTTGCTGACTCCTGGTTCACATAGTCACAAGGGACTCTATCTAAAGGACACCCTAGGACAACATTTACCCTTCTGTGGTTGGACTTCGCAGGGAAGCCAGGCCTGTCTTTTGCCCCTCTAATCTCCACCTTCTGCTCTAAACGTCTTTGCTTTATCCTTGGAATTCTCTTGATTCATCTCTCACTAGCACCTAAGATTGCTTGGGATGGGGTGGCAGGTTGAGCCCTGAACTCCCTTCCCAGCCCTCACTGGTCCTCTGAGTGACATCCCCGGAGGTTTCCACCTTTGCTCCACAACACGGACACTAGGTGACTATCCACTGCCTCTTGGGGTGGGCATCACTAGGAGTTTGGCTCTATGGGGAGTAAAGGCCAGCTAACATGCCCTCCAGCCAGGAGGTAACAGAGACTAAAGATTTTTGTTATTATTATCAACCCCCCTTGGGGCTCCATGGAGATCTAGAATGTGCCAGGTTTTATGGAACCTTTGGACCTGTCATGAAATCTGTAGGGAAGAAGTCCCCTTCTTTCACTGCCTTCCTGCTCTCCATCCTTTCTCTGGGAGATCGCGGTTAGTTCTCTAGGGCGGGTGACACTGTAATTCCAAAGCCCTATAATGAGTTCTTTGTTACACAGACACTTAATGGAATTTCCTGAGAAAGAGGTTGAGTCTACATAATTCTAGACCTCCTACTGACTTGGGCAGAATTGCTGCCAATAGACAGAGAAGTAATTGCAGTGTGGCCTGCCTTCCATCTGAGGCAAACGGCCCTGCTGCTGGGGAGCCGAGATGTTCTATTGCTCTCAGTTGTGTCTGGGCCTCTCTCCTTGAAAGGACCTGATGATGCCACCAATCACATGTATGAGTCTTTGACAGGGAAGGGGCATTGAGTGGTGGCCCTCAAAACTACCCATGCCCTTATCCTCTGATCCTTGAAATATGCTTTAGCGTACAGTGAAGGGGACTGAAGGATTCAGTGACATGAAGGTCACTCATCAGCTGACCTTCACAGGAAGATCTGCTTGCTGATCTTGGCCCCATTGGATGATGAGGGTCTTCAGAGATGGAGGAAGGAGGCGACAGAGAAGTCAGAAGGTTGTGACCTGAGAAGTCCTTGCTGGCTTTAAAGACAGAGGGAGGAAATGCAGGACTGAGAATGTATTCCTGATGTAGAACGTTTGTCTAGCATGTGTGAAACTCTGGATTCCATGCTGCGAAAACAAAACATTGAACAGTAGCCTCTAGGAGCTAGAAAAGGGCTGAGAAGATGGCTCAGGGGGGTAGAAGGGCTTGCTTAACAAGCCTGATGATCTGAGTCCAGAAACCGTGTGAAGGACAGTGGTGAGCATCCATAAGCCCAGCACATCTGTGGGACAATGTGGGGCTGAGAAAGAAGAATTGGCTGGAAACCCATGGGCCAGCTAGCCTGGAATATGCTGAACAGCAAGAGAGCCCTTGCCTCAACCAGGTCTAAGGCACGAGTTGACCCCTCCAAATTGTCCTTTGACCTCTACACCCACACCATGGCATACATGTGATCCACTGCCTCACACAAATACACACGCAAAAGAAAGAGTTAAAATTATGTTTCTATAAATTAGAAAACACAGGAGATGGGATCTTTTTAGAACTTCTAGGAAAAAAAAAATCCTGCGAATACCGTGGTTTTGATCCAGGGAAACCCATGATAGGTATTTATCTCCCAGAGCTGTAAGACAAATCTGGTTTTTGTTTTTCATGGCATTAGGTAGCAACTTGCTGCAGCGGCCAACTTGTTAATCAGACTCTTCACTGAAGTCAGTAGGGTTCACCAGCTGTGCTGATTCCAGTAACAAAGGCCAGCTTAGGACCTGGCCCCTGTCCTAGACTGTAAGCATCACTGTGTGAAAGTTTCCCCTGAGATGGAACACAACTGATTTTCCCACAATTGCTTCTGCATCTCCAATGCGCTCCCCAGCATCTGGTTCAGAGTGAGCATCAGAAACATTCACTGTGCAGGGCAGGGGGGGGGGCATGAGCAGAGAGACCTCCTATGGGCGCCATAAGGGACCATGTGACCTCTATTATTTCAGCCCTACCCTGGCATCTCCTCGCTTCTCTGTCCACTGGCAGCATCAGGTTCTTGCCTAAGAGCACTGCCTGTTACCCCTTTTGGAGAAAGGGACAGAACACTGCATCCCAGCCCCACCTCTGGCCATAGACATTGATTCAGATGCTGCATATGCATCTAGCCCTTAAAGAATGAGGCCCTCTTCCAATTCAGGCATCTGAATTTTGGACAAATCCTCCTAGCATCTAGCAAAGACTGTTCTAAACTTGTTCCCATTTGGAGAAAATTCCTGAGGCTTGTTCATACAGAACCCCACAAACGCCAACCCTGGAGGCAGATTTTAACTCAGGGACTTATGAGAGCAAGAAAAGGATTGCTCAGAACATAGGAAACCCTATGAGAATAGGCTATAGGCAGCTATATAAATATACTTGCTTAAAAAATAATATTCGATACAGGTGATAGAGACAAAAGCCTTTAATCCCAGCACTCAGGAGGGGGAGGCAGGCAGACCTCTGCGAGTTTGAAGACAGCCTGGTCTACAGACTGAGTTCCAGAACAGCCAGGGCTACACAGCGAAGCCCTGACTTGGAAAAACAAAAACAAACAACAACAACAACAACAAATAATGATGATAATAATAATAATATTGTGAAGTCAACCCACTTTTTTTCAGTCTGTTTCATGCAGGTACCAGGTTCTGAGAACCACAGGCCTAGTCTGAAGCACTGCCTGCTGTCCACTGCCCCAAACCCTGAAGGCCAGAACAAGTGATGAATTCATTGTGTGTTGGAGGATCGTGGCCAAGAGGCTTTGTGGGGCCCCCTGGAGATGGAAAGTCTGTCCCGGTGGAAAACCTGAGTGGGAGCAGCTAGATCCTTGCACATTTCCTGGCTTGTCTTTCAGTTTGAACTCTCACTTGGAGAGATGTCCAGCCAGCCATTTGGCCTTCTGCTCTGAGGAGCACATAGGGAGCCATCTCCTCAGGCTGGAGCAGGTGCTGTGACTTGCTCTTCTTGAGTTGCTGGAAGGTGGAGCCACAGCTGGTGTTGCTGCCCAGCCCCTCCGCTAATAGAGTTAGTATGCTTGGCACACCGGGCTTTCAGAAACCAACGAATGAGTGGGAGCAGGAAGGGAGGAGGAGAAGATGGTGAGGGAGAAGGGAACCAGGTCTTTCCTTCCAGTCTCCTAGCTGGGATCCACAGAAGAATTAAGGAGCTCACATCAAACTGCATACCCACATAGAAACCAAGCCATGGAAACAGCCCAGATGACATCCAACACCTGCGGATAGATACTCAAAATGTGGCCTGTCCACGCAATGGAATGTGAGGAGGTCATTAAAAGGGGATGAAGGTCTCACAGAAGCCGCAATGTGGGTCAGCTTAAAATGCTGGTGGCCAGAAGGCAGCTCCTATATAATTTCATTACATGAAATATCCCAAAGCGGAAAATCCTTGCAGACAGACAGACAGCACAGTCGTGGTTCCCCCACCCCCGGGGAAGGAACAATGACTACAGGCTGCTTAAGGAGCATGAGACCCCCTTTGAGAGTGATTTGAGCATTTGGAGGCTTCTAGAGATGATGGGGGCCATGCCTTGAATGTCCCGAGGATTTGTCACCCTTCAAGTACCTGGCTTGATATGTAGGTTTCACCCCAATGTTTGATAAGATGCTCCTACGAGACGTAGGAATGCATCACTGTGGTAGCTAGCAGGCTCAGGGCTTTTTAGTACCCCACCTTCTACCTGAGGGCTGCTGCATCCTCAGGGACACGGACAGTGCCCTCAGATAACCCAGTCCTCATCCTCCATCCGCCTCCTTTCTGCTTCTCACTTGGCCTGAACGCCTCTCCTGGCCCTGTTGCCCCCCATTCTCCTGCCAGCAGCCAGACTTCAGCTGCTTCTTCCTTCTCTCGAAGCTAGCTTCCATCCATCCAATTTGGCATGAGCCCACGGGGGCTTGGGGACTAGTTTCTACTCCTGTTCTGCTAGGGCTTTGGCAAAGTTGTCACCAGGAGAGGTTGGAGTCCTTAAGCGTTCAGTTTTTCCTGGCTGTCTGCCCATCATCTGGTTCCACCTCAATGCCACTACAGTCCGCTAGCCTCTGAGTTATTTCTGCTCTGAGGATTCAAAATGATCTAAAGGGGCTTCCTATTCCCCACTCTGAAGTCTGCATCTCCAGGTCACTCTGAAACAGGCCTCCACCTTTGTTCGATGGCCATTGTGAACTGCAGTCTCCCTGTCTCCGTTCCTGTATTGCCTCCTCCCTCTGAGGCTGTGCACGCGTGTGCAGAGGAAGAACAGGCCAGCATGGGAAAAGCATAGGAGCTCATTATAAAGCCTCCTGCCGCATGCAGCTAGACGCTAGACCCAACAATGCCTCTGCTCCATGTCTAAAACATTAGCCCAGGGGACATGGTCTGGGTTGGAGGTCTCTCTCCCCTTACCCTACCTGTCTCTAAAAGTAGAGGTTAAACACATGATGGGGAATCCCCTCTGAGTGCTGTGATTACCATTAATGAATAAAGAAACTGGACCTATAGCAAGGTAGAACTTAGGTAGGCAGGGAAAGCTAGGCTGAATGCTGGGAGAAAGAAGGGCAGAGTCAGAGAGAAGCCATGGAGATAGACACTGTGAACTTTACCCAGCAAGCCACAGCCATGTGACTATATACAGATTAATAGAAATGGGTTAAATTAATATGAGTTAGCCAATAAGAAGCTAGAGCTAATGGGCCAAGCAGTGATTTAATTAATACAGTTTCTATGTGATTATTTCGGGTCTAAGCCAGCTGGGCAGCCGGGAACCAACAAGTGGCCTCCTCCAACAAGCACAAGTGTGTCTGATTTTAAAACATATTTTGAAATCACTGAGTATCTGTGTGGTGCACTGAGTCTTATCCGCTGCAGAAGTCAGGGTTAAGCTCTGACCTTGGTTTTCCATCTGATAAAATCCGTGCAGCTGCAGTCAAGCTAAGGTGAGGCCATGATGGTAGTCTCTGCAAGAGAACTCTTTGGGAAAGGTTACTGGGAGATAGCCCCAACCTACTCATGTGACCAGAATCAGTAGCAGAATGAACGGAGTTCCTATCAAAATGACATGTCACACACAGTAGCCAAGTCGTGGAAATATCCCAGATGCCAACATATGCTCATGGATGGACGAATCAACAAAATGTGGTAGTAATTATAATCTCAAAAATAAAGCGAAACAAAATGTTATGAGGCCATAAAAAACAGCTTAAAGCATTAGGAAACCAGGAGGGACAAGGAAGGCCCCTCGTCCAGGCCTTCTATAGGGAGCAAGGCAGACCCTCTGCTTTCAACTTGGGGCCTCCAGGAGCCTGAGAGAATCAATGTCTACATTGGGAGTCTCCCAGTTGGGGACACCTAGTTACAAATGCCAAAATGCATCCTGCAACACTGAAATGCACCCTGCAACACTGAAATGCACCCTGCAACACCAGGGACACACAGAGAGAAGCACATGGGAGGGCTGGCTTTCATGGCCTCACAGAACTGCTGAGAATTGAAAAGGGAGAGACAGGATTTAGAAATTGGGAAGCACCAATCACACCACCAGCGATTAGGAGATAATTCTACTAGCAGGGCTGGTCTCTCATCATGCAGCCCTAATTTGTACCTGATGACGACTCCTCCCACTCTCCTGTCTCTCCCGCCCCTTCTTTCATTCCCAGAATGCCTTGCAGGAACCATGCCACAGTCTAGGTGGGGAATAGGGACCGGTTAACCCAGCTTCAAAGCCGGGCTAGCAATATACATCTAACTTCACCCCCAGGAACCCAGGGGCCCCAGTTTCCCTCCCGGGTGTGTGGATGCACGCATGTGCACCCCAGAGCATAGGGAGAAAACCCAGTGATATTTCACACAAATGAGAAATGTTACCCTGCAGATTAAAGCCTCGCCGAGCCTGGTTTTGTCTTTATTTATGCTTTTCCATTTCCCTCCACGCTGACATGGGTGCCCACGCCGGCGAGCACTGAAGGACGTAATTGGAGTGGTGAAGGATGGTGGAGTGGCCCAGATGCTCCCTCGAAGGCCTGCCCCTCTTTCTGTCCCCATCTGTCACCATCTAATGTGACAAAGTTTTTATCGGGCATTGAGGCACGAGAGATTAAAAGTAAATACTGCAATCAGCAAGCAGCTGGAGGGAAACACAAAGCACTTCACAGTGAGCTGTGCCACCCATGGGGCAGCAATGTGGCCCCAGAGCCAGCCAGGTGGGGGTGGGGCTCCAGGCTGGCAGCGCATGAGGACACTGGCCCAAACAGAAGCACCTTTACTCTCCGGTAAAAGAAAAATGAGAGCATTTTACCATGTGCCAGGTTTACAGATCTGCATTTTCTAATTTAATCTTCAGGATGATAAAAGAAAGCTGGAATAGGCTCCTTCCTTAGCGAGCAATGAATCTAGAGCCAGCACTGTAGACATAGCCACATTTTTAAACCTCGGTGAACCGCAAAGCTTTTCTTAAGGTTTATTTATTTTTACTTTATGCACATATGCGTGTCCAAATGTTGCATGTGCACTCTGTGTGTGTCTGGTGTTCATGGAGACCAAAAGAGCAACATAGAATTCCCTGGAATTGGAGTTGCAGACATTTGTGAGTTGCCATGTGGGTGCTGGGAATTGAACCCAGGACCTCTGGAAGAACAGCCAGTGCTCTTAACCACTGAGCCATCTCTTCAGATCCCAATCTTTAAAAATAATTACATTCATTTATCCCCCCCCCGTGTGTATGTGTGTGTGTTTAAAATGTGGTTTAAAAATGTGGTTGTGTCCACAGTGCTGGGCCACAGTCCACAGCACCCTCTCTCCTCTCCTCCCTTTCTGTAATTTGGGGTTTGGTGTTTGCAAGGTTCAATTTTCCATAGAAGAGCCTCTTCTGTCATGTTTTCATATACTGCACAAAACCACAAGCCTCTACCACCAATTCATTTATTCAGCCAGTCAGTTTGTACATTTCTTTACCCTCTGAGCTGAGTTCTCTGCCCATCCTCCCACCAACCCCATTTGGTATCTCAACACCTAGAACACCAGATACTGTTTATGAGTTCTCAAAAAAATATTTGTAGTCTGACTGGCTGGATGGTGTGTGTGTGTGTGTGTGTGTGTGTGTGCGCGCGCGCTCGCGCGCGTGTGTCCATACACATATATTCCAGATTGGAGACTTCCTCTATTGCTGTCCATTTTTAGGTGGTTTTCTCCACCAACCTGAAGCTCACAACTGGCTAGACGGCAGGGACCCTCCCATCTCCGTTCCCCAGCGCTAGAATCACATGCCTGGCTTTTTCCGTGGGTGCCAAGGCTCTGAACTCAAGTCTTCACATTTGAACAGCAAGCACTTTACACAGAAGATATCCCCCTAACCCCATGAATGAGTGCTGGTCCAGTACCTGTCACGAGGTTGCTGCTAAAGTGTAACCCTTGGACCAACATCAGCATCACCTGAAGCTTACTAGAGAAGCGGGGTCTCAGGGGCTGCTGCAGACCCATGGTCACTGACATGATACAAATGTCTGGGAAATTCTGACCTATATATAAGGCCCTTTGTCCTGATGGCCCAGGATGTCCTAGCTTATCACCATGGTCCAACGAGCTGGAACGTCACACCTGCTTCTGGGATCTGCGTTGCTCCATCCATCATTTAGTCACTTCGTTAAATTTCTGCCCAAGGAGTATGGATGACTGAATGCAGACTGGTCCCTCTATTGTGTCTCCTTTCTGCTCTCCCTGCAGGGCCAACCTTGTTATCCTGACTGTTACTGAATTCTTGAAGTCTTCTGTGTGGGCTCTAGACCGTTTGAGATGCTCTCCTGTGACTACATAGGTCCCAGCTCATTTCAGGGCACTCTTCTGAGTGGCCCAATAGTAACTGTAGCTTGTCTGTGCTGGGCACACCGCATAATGAGAGGGAGGGACCCCACGGCTTTGTTCCTTCCTCCTCTGGAAGCAAGATGCCCTCAAAGCTCAGCCCAATGAGTCCTGTGACCCCCACAGTACAACCCTCGGTGCTCCCCACTGTGTACAAGTGAAACACAAGTGCCCAGGAAGGCTTCCTCCCTGAGACTTCAGCTCACAGCAGATCCTAGGAGTCTGCTGTCTCTTGCTGCCTGCTGTGGTTGGAATGTGAAATGTCCCCATAGGCTCAGGTGGTTGAACATTTTATCCTCAGCTGGTTTGAAGAGTCTGTGGAAGCTTCAGGAACCTTCATCCTCAACGAAGAAAGCAGGTAGCTGAGATGCAGGCCTTGAGAGTTACAGCCCTGGCTTTGCCTCTTTGCTTTCCTGAGCCAGTGAGATATATAAACTGGGCCCAGATTCCTGATTCCACAGTCTGAACCCCAGACTCCAAGGCTTTCCTGACCCCACCCCCAAGGTAAACTGTTTTACTTTCACCCCTGAGTTCAAAGACCTTCCCTTTAGCTGGTTTTGTAGTGTGTTTTGTTACAGCTACGAGGAAGGCAACTAAACACACTGCCGCTCTGTGGGCAGCAACACTTTCCAAGGAACATGCTCCATGCAAGGGCGGCTTGTCTCACAACACAGACCTTGCTCATCCTCATCCTGCAGCACAGGAGAGGGTGGGTGAAGTCTCTGGATGACTCCCTCCGCTCGTTGGTATTGTGAGATGGATCTCTACCGCCATTCTTCAAGCAACGAGAGTGCCCCCTGGGGATTGGTTATTAGTCACCCTGCCTCACACCCAAGGGAGGCCCAAGGATGCGGAAAAACAAAGAACACTGCCAAACTTTGAATGAAATCACCATTTCCTGCTAGTGGCTTTTGGAGAAACAAGACTGCTGCCTTTTCTGTCTACTTACTAGCTGAGTGTAGTCAGTTTTCTTGGACAACCAGCCCCCAAATCATGACATGGAGACTTACTATTATGAATGTTTGGCCTTAGCTTAGGCTTGTTTCTAGCTAGCTTTTTAAAACTTAAATTAACCCGTTTCTATTCATCTTTGTGCTGCCCCAAGACTCCTTTATGTCATCTTTGTTTTGTCTATCCTGCTTTCCTGCTTCCTCCATGTCTGACTGGCTGGCCCCTGGCTGGCTGACTGGCTCTCCTTTTCTCTCTGCCCACCAGACCAACCTATTCCTCCTCTGCCTAGCTATTGGCTGTTCAGCTTATTAGACCAATCAGGTGCCCTAGGCAGGCAAGGTGAAACAGCAACACACCTTTACATAGTTAAACATATATTCTCTTCCACAACAGCTGGGAAATTGAGGCTTCAGAAGAGAAGGCCCAAGCAGGCTGATAGCACCAAACCTGAGCAGTTTTGTTTAGTGTTCAACTAAAAAGTGTTTCACTTCACTGTGCCTGTGGTTTGTCTCTTCATTTCTGTGCAGACTTGTGAGGTTCCAATGCCTAGGGAAATATTCAAGAATCTGATACTGGTCTCACCCTCCAGCTTGGTGCTAATGGCCGGCCTGGACAGAAGTTGCAGCTTCGTGGGGCAAGAATCATAAAATCTTATGGTGGCTACCAGTAATATCCACAAATCTACTGCCACAAATAATTTTATATTTGGCACCATAAGCTCAGGTGGATTTTTTTCACCTAAATAATTTCAAAACTCAACTGACAGTATAGAGGAACATTTGATAGCATGATGTGAGTTTTATAGGGCATTAAATGTGTGTTAATTGATGGCATCTCAAAATATGGCTTAAGATTCTAGTACAGAGGTTCTCAACCTTCCTAATTCCTCTACCCTTTATATAGCTCCTCATGTTGTGGTGACCCTCAACTATATTTTTGTTGCTACTTCATAACTGCAATTTTTCTACTGTTATGAATCATAATGTAAATATCTGATATGCAGGATATCTGATATGTGACCCCTGTGAAAGGGTCATTTGGTCTCTAAAGAGGTCATGTCCTTCAGGCTGAGAACCACTGCTCTGGTAGGATAGGACAAATCACAGATGACAAGTGCTTAGGAAATGTGCAAACTATGGGCTTTAGATAACGGTACATTCCTAGGTTCTGGGTGGCACACACTTTTGAGAGACACTCCAGTCCAGATCACTAAATGAGAGAAACTGGAAGACACAAACTTGATATAGGGGAAATGGAGGAACCAGAGCCCCAGACCTGCCCTTTCCTGCATCACACACAAACACACACATGCACATGCATGCACACACGCACACATGCGCGCACACACACAAATACACACACGTACGTGCGCGCGCACACACACGCACAAGGACAAAGGGGTTGGCCCAGAGCTCTATGGATGGCTACTATCCATGGTTGCGGACTGTGGGACATGATTTGTGCAGCCTCCAATCTAAGGTCCTACTGGCTGTGGGCAAAGCTTCCTCCTTGTAGCATGTAGCAATGATGAGTACCTCTTTGTTTTCTACAGTCTTTGCCTTGGTCTCCATTCCCCCTTCTTTGACTAATCACCCCCAGACTCTATTTTGGAAACTTAATTCCCCAGTCATGACATTTTACTCTCATAATCAGGGTAGACACAGGTTTTGAGTTGATACAATCACGGGTTATCTTGAAGGTTGGTTCTACATGGAGATGGATGGTCTTGGCTTTCTGGGAGTACAAGCCATCCGCAGCATGTCTTGAGTGGCAGATATCTGGGTGCCTGGTGTTCTAACTTGGGAGGTGGCTTAGTTTATGGCGTGGGGTGGAGAACAAGCCAATGTTGCTAGGAGGCAAAAATCAATAGAACTCAATGTTGCTCACCCAAGCGTGGTGTGGAAAGGAGGCATACAGGCTGCGATCTCTAGGACTGGATCTTGGAAAAGAAGCTGCCGGCCAAGATGAGGAACACAGGCTAGCAAAGCTGGAGGAGGACAGGTGATGGCTTTTGGCCATTGATTTAAGGCTCTTCTCAGCATGCAGTGGGTTGTTAAGATGGGCACAGAGCTCAGGAACCCACAGAAGAGGTCAGGCTGAGAGTGTTTGAGTGGCAAGCTTCCTGTTGGGGAGTGAAGCAGTGTGTGCAGGAAAGTGACCGAAGGAGATAGGGTAGGGTGTGACACAGGGGATCCTGACCACACTCCAGGAGCACAGCAGAAGAAGGGCTCTTGGCAGAGCCATCTCCAATCTTCTATCTGGTAGGTGCCAGAGCCTGGCCTGGAGTCAGCCTGACTTGACTCATGAAGATCTTTGGGGGCAGGGATTAACTATGTACTTCTGAAATCAGATAGTTAAATAATGGGCTAGGTTGGCCTTCTGCTTTCTGCTTGGGCCCCCTATTCCCCCCCCCACTCTCTCTTCCCTGCACATTCTTCTCCCTCCCCCCACACCTACCTCCCCAGCACCTCTACCCCCATGCACTCTCCTCTCTCTTAACACTTATCTACTCCAGACTTCTGTGTATCTTCTCCCTGAATGTCCCCCCCCCCGCCCCACACTCACTGGGGAACCCTGACTTTGGCACTGGGCTGGCTGGGACGCATGCTCAGTCTGTATAAAGATTAAGGCTCTCAAGAGCTAAAGCCTTGAGAGTAACTCTCAGCTGACGTCCAAAGGTAGCCGAAGATCAATGCGTCTTGATCCTCTGCTTGGCGGGGTTAGAGCTCTCTGTCACTGTTCCTAAGCACTCAGTCTGTGAGTGCCTGCCATGATCAGTTGCTCCTTCCCAAGTTGCCTCCCTTCCCTTCCCTTTCCTTCCCTTCCCTTCCCTTCCCTTCCCTCCCCTTCCCCTGCATTTCCTACTTTCCTCCTGGGTCCATGTCCCCACCACATCACATCCCAGATTCTGCTTCCTGGAAGCCAGCCAAGGTCCACCATTGACCATGGAGAACGCTGTCAATCAAGCACATCAGGAACCAAGCAATGAGTGTGGTCATCAGCACCTGGCACAAGATGGAGAATGCTAACCCAAGACTAGCTGAGAACTTCAGCATCATCCACTCCAGCCACCGAAGAAATGGAGGTGGTTCCCAGCCTGCCTCCTCCCCTTGCCTGCAGACACTCAGGTAACCAGAGTCACAGAAACATCTTTGAGCCCAGGTGCAACAACATGAAGAGCGGAAGAGGACCCCTGTGCTCCCAACAGCAGTCAGTGGTCTGCTCCCAGGGCTCCATCTTCTTCCAGAAAATCCCAGGTGCTGTTCGACCTCCACAGAATCAATAGAATGTATGTTACAACGGGGGTCTTATTAGCCCCTTTTGTACTATGTGGATTGGATGGCCCAGCAGTGCCTGTCCATATGCTGTAGAAGCTTGAGAGCCTGGCAGTTGTTTGGTCCATGAGGCTGGCTGTCTCAGCAGTCCCAACCGTCAGTGAAGGTTTGGAACTTTCCTGGAGAGTCCCTGGTCTTTAGTTCACTTTGGAAGGCCAAAGAAGCTGGGTACCAATGCTAACGAAGGGCAATAGCAACAGCAGCAGCAACAAAATAGATGCACTCACCACTAGGGTGTGAAGGTAGGCAGGCAAAAGCAGACATTTTCCCCTCAGAGACATTTTTGTATGTGGCCAGATGCTAAGGGTGCCTTGTACTCCGAGGGAGAACATTTTCTCCTTAGTTAATGATTTCAGGAAAGATCCACAGAGACCCACCCATCGACGGGTCTGTTAGTTGATCCCTCAAAAGTTGACAATGGAGACTAAACATTCCCTGGTTTCCCAGTTGTCTCTATGGTAACACACACATGAGTTTGAGCACATCTGTATTTTATTGCCTGAGTCATTTCATATGTATGAGTATGCTTGCTTGGTGTCTGTTTGTGTACCCGTCTTTTGTGCTTTGCTGTGTTTGTGTGTGCACGGTGGCTGTCTGTCATGCCACTAATGGAAATACAGCCACGGATCACAACTCTCAATTAGCATCCAGAATGACTAGGGTGATGGCTGTGACAGCCAGTTACTGAACAGCAGAGCCTACAGGAATGGATTAATTTGTAGTATAGGCAGTTGGAGTGACAAGGTTAGCAATGGGGCCCAACAGTCAGAGACCTGGAGAGAAGCATTCAAGAACAGCAGAATCTGTAAGACCTCTGGTGTGGTCCTGACCTAGGGCCCTGACCTACAGTGATACCAGAGAACTTACCTGATCTCAGGAGTCCTATCAGCCACTGGGCAGGAAGTGGGGGTGCCAAGGTCTTGGCTGGCACAAAGTCAGACCATGGTGCAGGTGCCAGGAACTGGGAGAGGGCAGTGCATATTCTCTCTCTCTCTCTCTCTCTCTCTCTCTCTCTCTCTCTCTCTCACACACACACACACACACACACACACACACACACACACACACACCTTCCCAGATGATAGTAGCATTATAGAAATGACGTTAACAGAGACTTTTCTATATTTGGGCAATGAGAAGCCCTAGGGGTAAAAGTACACTCATTTAAGTAGTGGCTCCAATTTCTGTGGATCCTGGGCCAGAGTGAGCTAGAAATGGGGTTGGGGTAGAACTGATCCTAGAATATTGACCTGCCTACCTTCCCAAAGATGCACTGTACTTCAGGGAGTCTTTCTTTGCCTGTTCTCTTGAGTCAGAAGCTCATACTATAGACCAGGCTGGCCTTGTGCCTATACTCTCCTGCCTCAGACTCAAGTGAGGTTATAGAGGTGTGCCACAACACCTAGCTAGCTCTTAAGAGAAGAGTGTATGTGTGTGTGTGTGTGTGTGTGTGTGTGCGCGTGCGCACACACACGTGCACGCGTATAGACTGGTTCTCACTATGTAGTCTTAGCTAGCTTGGAACTCAGTATGTTGACCAGGTTATTCTCAAACTACAGAGTGATACTCAAACTATCCACTTGTCTCTGACTCTGCTACGATTAAAGGCAAGCATTCCCTCACACAGAGAGATTTTAGTGTAAATTTTAGATCATTATTTAGTGTAGATTTTAGTGTAAAGATTTTAGGTCATCATCTGACCCAAGCCAGGGAGAAAGAAAGGTGTGGGGATTTTCCATCCTCCACCCCTTCTGGCATGGAAAGGAAACCCCAAGTCTGGGTCTTTGTTTTCATCCCCCTTGACCTTCACGTTCTTTCCTAGGAGAGCATGCCAGTCTGTAGGCTGTCCCTCCATTGGGGTTTTGTCTGCTGGTTTTTCATGATTAGAATTCATCTGTGCAATGGCACAGGAGTCTCCCAGAGGGACGCCATGTTGTTCTCAGCACCTGTGTCAGAGGGCCTGAGCTGCTGCCTGGACCCGGCAGCTTGTCATGCTGACCTGAGTCATTCGGGAAAGTGGTTCAGCTTGATTTCCCCATCGAAAGGCTGCTGTGCTCTTCTCTGTGATGAAGAAACATGTGAGACATGCATACAAGCATATGAATATGTAGTGTGTGTGTGTGTGTGTGTGTGTGTGTGTGAGAGAGAGAGAGAGAGAGAGAGAGAGAGAGAGAGAGAGAGAGAGAGAATGTGTGTAGAACTGAGTGTGGTGAGAAGATTCCCGGGGGTCACATCTGACTCTGACCTGCCCATGGGTTTTCTAATTGCCAAGTTTGCTACTTGGCACTCTACTGAAGAACCACCCCAGGGCTGGAGATACAGCTCAGGTGGTAGAGGACTTCTCTGGAAAGCATGAAGCTCCTGGTTGGATTCTGGGCACTGGATATAACTGGGAATGGTGGTGCATGCCTGCAAGACCACTGCTGAAAAATCTGAAAACAGCCTAGGCTACAAGAGACCACATCTCAAAGAGAAACAAATGTCTATTGTATAGTTGCCTATTATTTATTAGTGTGCATTTAGAGACCCTGATTATCTTCAGTGAGTTATTACTCAATTACTGTTATATATTTTGTTGCCTAATTATCTTAGACTTGACCAGATGTATTCCTTTTATTCCTTGCATGTGTGGCTTGTGCATGTTTGTATGTGAGAGTACATGTGCATTTGGGTACACACGTGTGTGGAGGTTAGAGGGGGTTCCTCAGGAGCTGTCCACCTTACTTTTCTAAGACAATGTCTTTACTATAACCTGGGGTTCACCCATCAGCTAGGCTGGTTAGCCAGCAAACCCTAGGGACTCACCTCTCTCCAACTCTCCAAATCTGGGATTACAAGCATGTGTCCCCACACTCTGCTTATACATAAGCACTGGGGATCGAACTCGGGTCCTCATACTTACATGGCATGCACTTTACTGACTGAGCCATCCATACCTTTGGACCTGCTATCATTTTTTGAGCACATTTGACTCCCAGGGAAATCAGATGTTTCAGCTTCTTCCTTTTTTTTGCCTTGTCCCAGACCTAGAGGCAGAACCAATTTAATTTGACTTCTCTGAAGTAAAATAAAGGCCCTGAGATGACCACAGGTTCCAGAGTCCCAGGCTCCAGTCATCATGGGTCTTCAGCTTTCTTCTCTGAGTCTGTAAGGCTTTATAATTCACAAGAATAATAACTCAACACATTAGCCCCGCTATCTTCCTTCCCATCGCCTTGTATTTACTTCTTTTTGAAGCAAATTGAAGATCCAACAATATGCATATGCACAGCAGTGATAGGAGAGGAAGCTAGGCCACCTCCTGGAAGGCTACATACCAAAGATCAATCAGGGTTTTCCCCAGAGAATCTGATGGAGAAGTCCTGAGGAGCAGGAGTCCTCAGTATCCAGACCACTCCTACACTGGCAGATATTTTTTTTCCCTCAAAACATAGTGACACCAGTTGATTGTCTATTGTCCATGACTGTGTTTTTCCCCACAATGGAAGAGCTGAACAGTTGCAACAGACATAGCTGGCTCTTGACACTTAAAATATATACACTGGAACTTGCACAGAAGTTTGTCAACCTTTCCTAGTTACCTGGAAAGTTCTCCTGTTGGAGGCTGACATACCATGCTCAGTGAGTTAAGGGCAGCCAGCTTTACCTGTTTCTAGGAATCTGTTCTGTGTTGAGCATCCTTATCTGTCCACAAGATAGTAGAGTTGGCCTGGTATGGTGGCACACACTTGCAATCGCAGTACTTGAGAAGTGATCATGACTTCAAGACCTTGTGGCTAGAGTATGTCTGAGCAAGCCTGGGCTACATGAGACTCTACTTAACACCAGCTTACCTCCAAAGTTTCATGGAGCAGCCACAGATAGCAACACCAGCCTGGAAAACAGCAGGCTCAAATCTGCTGTGTAAACAAATGCAATTTGGAGCCCAAACCACATATGGGCTAGCAATGCGTACAGAGTGTACATGATTAAAACCCTAAAATAGTGCTCTCCAGAAGCAACTCCATTTGGAAAATTGCAAAAGAAAATGGAACTTAGAAATGTTTTACCAACATGAAAGCTAGAACACACACAAACACACACACGTTTTAAATACATTGAAAGAGATTTTATACCTTTACCCTTATAAATGATCTCAATTATGAACCAATGCAGCAAACACCACTAACACCTGTCATTAAACATTTTGAGAATTCTAAATATATTTGAAATGTTTGATTGATGTAGGAATGAGATACCAGTTCCCACTGACTGAACTGGGCAGTTATGGATTGACTTACACCAAATGATGACCAGGACACGGTGATTGCTCCAACATGTTGGCTGGGGTGAGGCTAAGAACTGCTCAGTAGCAATGTGGGAGGGGCCGGTCCATGTCAGATGCGCACACCCAGCTACTAGCCATGGCTTCTGTTTAGTGTGACCCCGAACCCCAGGGAGTCCTGAGATGCTTCCAAGGAATCTCATGGTTAAAACTCTCAGATCAGCACTACGATGCCATTTGCCCTTTGGAAGACATTTGGCTTGTGATATAAGGCAAGAGTGAGCCCAGTACTGGTTGTTGCCAGCCTAGGCATGACCACGAGCTGTGGGAGTTGTCATGGTGTCTTTGACCGCCGGTACTTCACAGGGGAAACATCATTTTCCTAAAGAACGGCCCTGACTGAGCAAAAACATTTTTTAGTTAAAAAAAGATGGCTCAGTGGTTAAGAGCACTGACTGCTCTTCCAGAGGACCGGGGTTCAATTCCCAGCACCCACATGGCAGCTCACAGCTGTCTGAATATCCAGTCGCAGGGGATCTGACACCAATGCACATAAAATAAAGTTAAATAAACCATAAAAATAATAAAAAAAAGTCTTGAGCCTGAGACTAGAGAGATGGCTGAAATTAGATCATACAGACTCTTGCAAAGGACCCAAACTTGGTTCCCAGCACCTTTGTCAGTTCACAACCATGGGTAATTCTTGGGACACACACACCCACAGCTTTTCTGGTGGATATTTGAGGAGAAGCATACATGCAGTCCTCAGTTTTGAAAAATAATCTTAGAATTTCCTTCTGGAATACTATTTTTATCTAGAAGAACAGCAGGCTAACGGCAGAGATTTGGATTTGGGTATTTGGCAGATATTTCCTCAAAAATAAGAATAACTGACAGTGGCAGCAGAGCTTCCCTCTGACCTCCCCGGCTTCCCCGGGGTCTCCCTCTAGTGAATTAAAATAAGGTGCTCAAAGTGCTGGGTAGATGATAGACAGACTAGGAGAGAGTGGGCAGGGACCAGGGGCAAACACCCTCCAGCGAGAGGGGCCATGGCCAGAGAAACCACAGCGCCAACCTAGAGGTGCAGGGAGGCTTTATACTGTTTCTTCATATTTCTGCAACAGCTTCCTGGGGGTTGCTTTCTTATCCAAGTGATTGACAGGTTCATTGGGACTAACGTTACGCCTTTGTTTTTGTTGTTGTTTTGGTTTTTTTGTTGTTGTTGTTTTTGCCAAAAAGCCCTGGATAGAAATCTCAGGGCTACTGAGCAGTGGTGGCGCACGCCTTTAATCCCAGCACTTGGGAGGCAGAGGCAGGTGGATCTCTGTGAGTTTGAGGCCAGCCTGGTCAACAGAGCGAGTTCCAGGGCTCCAGGGTGGCCAGGGTTACACAGAGAAACCCTGTCTAAAAAAAAAAAAAGAAAAAGAAAAAGAAAAAGAAATCTCGAGACCTTAGAACATCTAGTTTCCGCTCAGGGGATCACATACTCAGATTCTGCTGTGGTTTTGGCCAGTGATGCAGCTTTAGCTCCTGGCTTCAGAAACTGCTGATTACAAGGGAGGAGGCTCAGCCCCAATGCCTTTATGTCTACAACGGTTAACTAGCTGAACCCCGGTCATACAGTGGCTGGCACTGCTGCTATAAAGTCGGAAATAACCAGAAACTACGGGCTGCCCGGCACTCCTGAGAGACCCCTACCAGGTGGAGTGCAACCTGCAGAAAAGAAGGCCAATGAGAGTCAGCTGAAAGCAAACCTGAAGTTTATTAAGCAAAGGAAAGCACACACTGAGCGCCAGGCTAGAAACAGAATCGCTATTTTAGGGCCAGAAGCACTAAAAGAAACGCAGACTTAAGTACCTTAGACTGTTGCCATATGAGTGTGCTTTTGTGGCTCTTGGAATTATATTGTTGAACTATACTGTATCCAACGTTAACAATTAAGTAAAATGTTTTGTGTACTCTCCTCCCCTCTCAGGTTGGCCTTGAACTCATCACCTACCTACCTCAGTCCCTCATAAGTGGGTTTAAGGTGTGAGCCACCATGGCTAACCTTAGTATACTTACCTTTTATCTAGAGACGTTTTCTGTGGAGGCTGTGGAGACGGCTCAGTAGGGAAGTGTGTGTGTGTGTGTGTGTGTGTGTGTGTGTGTGTGTGAGAGAGAGAGAGAGAGAGAGAGAGAGAGAGAGAGAGAGAGAGAGCATAAGGTTTGAATCTCCAACACCCACATAAAAAAGAAAACTCAGGCATGGTTGCGTGTGCCGTTAACCCCAGTGCTGGACGGCAGAGGACAGGAAGTGCTTGGGAGCTTCAGGCTCAGCAAGAGACTCTGCTTGGAAAAATAAGGAAGGGAGGGAGGGGTGGAGGGAGAGAAGGAGGGAGAAAGGAATTTTTCTTTCATAAATGAAATTGTAAGATGGTTTATTAGAGGCATTATTCAGGTTTACAGATTAGAAAGAAATACTGACAAGAGGGCATGGATTAAAAACAAAGAAAAACACCCTTCATTGGCCAGTGGCATAGCTTAGCGAGGGTGCCTGCTGCCAAGCCCGATGACCTGAGTTCCATTCCCACATGGACCCACATGGAAGTTCTTGCAGGCAAGCAGACATCGGTCTCTCTTCAGTTCTGCAGCATCCTATGATCTGACTCAGGCAGTAGAGAGATGTGGAAGAGGAAGGGGTGGGGGGGAGCAGCAGCAAAGAGTGGGTGTGTAGGGGCTGGGCCTGGGCCAAATGGAGAGAAAAGGGACCCATGCTGTTCTTCGCAAAGCTGTGAGGTTCCCAGGACAAGAACCAGTCTGTGATGGAAGAGTTGAGGCAGACTGGAGTACAAGCTTCTGGCCCCAGCACACAGTGGGGGGCGGGGAGAGAAGGGGGCTCGCTTCCTGCTCTCTGGGAACCCTGCTGGTGTCTTTCTCAGAGCACCTTCTAGGGTTGAGCATCCTTGCCTGCACAAGGGCCGCACAGTGAGCTGTTAGATCACAGATGCTGCGGCCCCAGAGAGCGGGCAGCCTATCTGCTGTGACCCTGCAGTCACCAGAGGTCGATCTTGCCTCCTCCTCCATGCTGCTTGGGAATCAGAAGCATGCACTACAGACCACTTATTAACTTCATCCCTGTGCTCCCCCCTACACCCCCTACCCTGTCCTACAAGAAACCTACAAGGGGGCGAACCATACTTCATGTGCTGGAACTGAGGGCTCTCTTCAAACTCCCCCATGTTGTACACAATGTTAGTAACTCTTAGGACACCTCACGCCCCGAAAGACAGTTTGTCTCAGCACCTTCTCTGAAATCCTTCTCATTTCTATTCCCCAATTTTACCTAACATGAACAAAATAGATCAGAATTGCAAGTGTAAGGAGACAGGTCACAAGCAAAATAAGCAGGTATTAAAATAGCATTCATCTGAGCTAGCCCCAAAGGCCTTGGGTACCTACTATGTGCACTGAAATGCCGTCCAGAGGGAATGGTCATAGGTGGAGCAGTAAAACAATTCTAACCTTCCACTTTACCCTATCATCCAGTGGTTTCTTTGCCTTGTGTCCGTGGATACCTTTGGGAAGTTCTTGCTTTGTGTGATTCTGTAGAACTTGGTCCCTGCTGTTTGGGAGAATATTGCACTAGCTCTGAACCTCTCCTTGCTCAAAACAAAGTTTAACGTAAATAAATCTATCTTTTTTTTAAAAAAACATTGTCTTGGAACAGGGAAGACAGCTCAACACCTAAGAGTGTGCACTGCTCCTGTGGAGGACCAGAGTTCAGTTCCTAGTACCCATGTCAGGTGGCTCACAGCCACCTGTAACTCCAGCTCCAGGAGACCTGATTCCCCATTCTAGACTCTAAGGGCACCTGCACACAGGCAAGTACATATTCCATACACTGACATAGACATATATATATATATAATATATATATATGTTATGTATATACAATTAAAAATAAATCTTAAAACGTAATTGCACTGTGAGCTGGCCTAGCGCTCACCATGTTGTACACCCTGGCCTTAAACATGTGTCGATCCTCCTGTCTCTGCCTCCCACTCGCTGAGGTTTCAGGAGTGTGCCATAATGCCCAGTTTAATCTAGTGGGGATTGAAACTAAGAATGTGGCTCAGTTAGTAGGAGTGCTAACCTGGCATGCACAGAGGGTTCAAGTCCCAGTATGACACAAACCTTGTGTGGTGGCGGGAGGATCAGAAGTTTAAGGATATCTCTGGATATGTGAAACTCTGTTTAAAAACAAAACAAAACAAAAAACCAGGCAATTTATATAGTACACAGCAGCAGAAGGTAATAAGTGCATCTGAGGAAACTCACACACAAAGACAGAGGGAGTGGTGAATGCTGGCCTGTGTGTGTGTGCGCGCGCGCATGCATATGCTCTTACATGCACAGCATGACTTTTGACTCAACCAAGAAGACTTTTCAAGGTTTGTTTGTACGGATCTTGCACAACTGTCTCAAGTCACATTTACATGGCTGAGCACAGAAGACTGAGAGGATGTGGGAAAGAAACGGAAAAGCAAATAAAAACAGAACAAAACTCAAATAAATGAAGGCTAGAGGGCTGGCTCAGCGGTTAAGAGGATTTGCTGCTCTGGCAGAGGGCTCGGGCTTGGTTCCCAGCACCTGGAGTGGCTGCTCACAGCTCTGCCCGTTCCAGAGTAGCTGATGTCCTCTTCTGTCTTCTGTGGGCACCGCATGAGCATCACACATGCGCGCATATGCGGGCAAAATGTCCTTACCCATAAAATAAAAGTGAATAAATGTCTTTTAATTGGCTGAATAAATGAGAAGGGGGTAGTGCCCTGGGTGTCTTGTCCAGTGCTGTCACCGTCTTAGTCCAGACAGCCAGGTCCCCCATCTCAGCAAAGGGAGAAACAGAAGGAACTTTTGGACAAAGGGGGGCTCATTGTTACAGGGCAGGGAAGTGTGTTAAGTAGGGTGAATGGAAAGGGGCGGGGAGCCCGGGAAACTGGGAGGGCAGAAAACAAAAGATCAATAAGAACAGCCTGGCAGTGACAGCAGCCAGCCAGGGAGCGCTCCTCCCTAGATTAGAATTCATGAACTCCCCTCTTACATTAAGTCTTTATATGACACCTGGCCTTTAATGCAAAGCTGGCTGAGAACATTAAAAATTAAAAGCTGAAGGTAGGCCACATCCATCTCTGATAGCGCAGCTCCCCTCCTATCTGAGGCCTGCACAAAGCTATTACACATTGATAAATTATTTTGGGTAATAGCCGAGATATTACATTGTTTCTGAGTGAAGGTAAAATCTCTCCCTGACATGGGCATTTATCAGGGGTGCCTTTCATCTTATTTATTATGGGCCAGAGGAGCAGGGGCTGAGGCTGGCCTCTGGGGTGCTGGGCTGGGCCCTTTCTCTCTCCACCCCCTCCCTTTCCCCTCTGATGCTCTCTAGATGGGGCAGTGATGAGGCTTATGACAAGATAATTATTAGCTAAAGATACGCAATACACCTTTAAAGGGCGGGGCTCTGGAGAGGAGGGGATTTTGGTGGTTGGGCCTTCAGACCCCATAAAGCAGGTCTCACCTGCCCACTGGGAGAAAACCACACAGCTGGGTCCAAGTTCCGTCCTGCCTCGCTCATACCCACTCCACCTCTCTGCAAGCTGGCAACCAATCAGAATTGTTCAGTGTTTCTTTAGCAAAGGGATGAAGGGTGCGTGTAGAGGGCCTCGCTGGCTGCCTTCTCCCACCAACACACACCGCACTCCAAAGGTTTGTCTGGATCTACTGCCGAGCTCCAAAGCAGGTACTTTCCGTTCGTCCTGCACCGGCCTCTTCCCCAGCTTTGTTTTTTCAGACAAAATCTCTCTATGTAGCCCAGGCTGTCCTGAAACTCAGTATGTAAGAACAGTCTAGCCTGGCACTAACAGAGAGATCCGCCTGCCTCTGCCTCCTGAGTGTTGGGATTAAAGGCGTGCGCCACCACCACCACCTTCTTTCTCCTTTTCCACCCTTCATGGTCTCATTCTGAACACGTGGTAGTTTGGGCTGACCACCCCCTGGAAGCTGGCTCTGGAGGCTAGCAAGCATTGATAGGATTATTTGATTATGGTGGTAACCATAGGCAGAAAATAGTCTGGAGGGCACCCTCTGAGACTTCCAGATTCTTGTGTCCCCGAATAAAGGTTTAGACAGACACACAAATAGAGTTAAAAGATAATTTAGAGAGAAATAAAGGATTTCCCAGGGTAGAAGTAAGCCAGAGCTGAAGAAAGGACCAAGGTTCAATGACATTGGGACACCAAGTGTTGTGACCCTTGTGGATACTTTTTCTGTTGCTGGCATAGAATACCCCGATAAAAAGCAACATGTGGGGAGAAAGAGTTAATTTTGGCTTATGGTTCCAGAGGGGATAAAGTCCATTCTGTTGAAAAGGGCACAGCAGAAGGAGCATGTGGCCAGCCTCAAACTCAAGAGGCGAAGGAAGAGCAGAAAGGAGGGGCAGGCTAAAAACCCCAACCCCAAAGATGTGCTTCCTTCAGCACAGCTCTGCCTTCTAACCACCCCATAGCCTCCCTAAGCAGCATCAGCAAACGGGGACGAAGTGTTCAAACACGTAAGCCTAAGATGACATTTTGTATTCAGACCACAGCAATGGGTCAGTTACACGGTGCCCACCTTCCATATGTGTATAATGTGTGCTTTTCTTTCCCTGTATTTGGTCCCTTACCTGTAGCCCTTGGCCAGGGGTTTCCAGCCTCTTCCCATGTTACTGGTTCCTTTCATATGCCAATCTCAGCGATTTCCCCACTCCTCCTTCTGACAGCTCTCCTGCCTAGGAGAGGTGCCATGATAATGCCATCCTCTCTGGGTTAGAGGACATCCTAGGAGCAAGAGAGGTGTGAACTGATGGTGGGTAGGGCCGGTTGTCAATATTGGCCATTGCTGTTTGAAATATTCTGTTCACCAACCCACAAACCCTTTTAGAAGTATATTCTTTCCAGGGGTATTTCCCAAGTGCCTGGTACTTTCAAGGCATGGTTCTAAATGCCAAGTGCATGGTGCTGAGCACATAATAAAGAACACAAGAGATGCAGTCCCTGATCCCCAGCTGCTCAGTCCAATGGAATCGAGCTACTGTCCCCAGAGGAAAGAGTCAGGTGCTAGGGATGCTTTATCCCCCCAGGTGAGTTTGCTCACTGGTCTTCCCAGCCCTGGGGAGGAATCAGTTCCAGTTACTACCAATTGCCCACATACAGTGGGTGTCGAATTCACACTGTTGGAACAGAGGCTGACTAGAGTAGGGAATTCAAAACGTAGGTAAACGGGGTAGGCTGCCGAGTCTCATTGAGGCCCCAGGAATGAAAGCCTGCTTTCTAGAAAGCAAGAGCTACCAACTTAGCTCAGGGCAAGTATCCTTTCCAAGCACTAGTCACAAAAGGTGACAACCCAGCCAAATAAAAAAGCAGCAGCCATTGTACTTTGCTGCAAGCGAGGCAAAATAATGACTTCATTATTGTGGGCTGAGCTAGAATGACTGTCCTGTTTCTAGTGTGTCTGCATATGGCCAGACACTCACAGAACCCCAGCCAGCAAGAGGAGGGCTGCTACTCGGACACCCACTCCCTCTGCCTTCAGTTTCTTACACTGCCCAGGAGCTATCTAGACTGTGCTGTAGGCAGGTGTGAGACAGTCTGGAGGATCAGGGTCCAGGCTCCTGTGCCCAGGCAATAACGCATTGAACTACACTGTTGTTGGGCCCCCTCCCCTCCCAGCACACCCTCTATTCCCCCCTCCCCTCCCCGCCCACACGCACACACTCAGACACTTAGATCAAACCAGTGACTTGCCTGCACATATCTGCTTTCTCCAAAGCCCAAATGGGACCCTGGCCCCTGCAGATGGATGAGTCTAGGCACTCGCTAAGTGCTGGTTGCTGACTGACTGTGCTGCGGATAGCTGTCATGCTCACCCACTTCGCAAACTCTGCCTTGTTAGAGGAGGCACAAGTCTAAGGGCTGTCTGTCCCAGGCTCCTCTCCTTCTTCCCCATAGAGTCTGAGGAACCTAAAGCCACCACAGTTGATTGCCGAGAGCAGATCTCTCTTAGCAAGTTTGAGGAGGCAGGAGAAGGGCTGAGGGCAGGCGCTATACTTCTGTTGGTGCAAAGCAAAGGTAGAAGCCAGCCTGAAAAGCCTTCCAGAATGAACTCGTGATAAATGACAAAAATGTGCTTGAAAAGCATTTTCTTTCTTCTCTCCCCTTAATATTCCCAAGAATCCAGGAAGGTGGTACTGCAGAAGTTGAGAGAGACCGGCAGAAAGCCTGCTCCTAGGTTTGATCCAGGGTCTCAGTGGCAAGCAATGAGGCCTTTAATATTTCACGTGAGAAAACCCAGGACTAGACAGGGCAATTCCCTTGACTAGCAGAGTGAGGACAGGATCCTCAGAGTTAATGTCGGGTTTTCCTCTGCTGTACCTGGAGCTCAGTTCTTTTCCTCCCTTGCCCCAGGGCCAGCGAAACCTCAGCAGTGGAGTGGGGCTCAGCGCACTAACAAGTGTTGCCAAACAATGCCCAGGGTGAGGTGGGGTGGGCATGAGACTGCGGGAAGCTGGTTTTAAAGATAGAGTCAGGCAGAAATCAGGTAGCTAAAGGCTGGGGTATGTGGGTCCAGGAAATGAGGGAAGACCGGGTCCAGGAGGCCTGGGGGCTTAGGGATCTCTGAAAGAGAAGACAGAAAACCCAGGATCTGCTGAGACAGAAGAAATCCCAGGGGTGTGGAGACAGAGCTCCTGGGGAAGACAAGGGGAAGGCACTCAGGCTGGGAGGCAGGCAGGGCCCAGTGAGGAGGAGTGAGGGGTGTCCTTTTGACTGACAAGGGGAGGGATCCACAGAATGGCAAGGTTGTTTCCTGACCCAGAGCCACTGCTGGGATTTTCAGAGATGATCAATGGAAAAAAACCGATGCCAAGAGTATCTTAGAAGTGTTTTCTCAGTACTTGGTGAATATCTTTTTTTTTAATATTCTTTTATTTTTCATTCAAAAAATTTACATTTCCTCCCCTTCTCCCAGTCTCCTCCTGCTCCCCCACTAACCCTCCTCCCTCCCCATGCTTCCTTAAGAGGGAGCAGGGTACCCTGCCCTGTGGGAAGCCCAAGGCCCTCCCCACTCCATCCCAGCCTAGGAAGGTGTGCCTCCATATAGACTAGATTCCCAAAAAGCTAATACATGCAGAAGAGATAGGTCCCAGTGCCATTATCATTGGCTTCTCAGTCAGCCCCCATTGACAGCCATATTCAGAGATTCCGGTTTGATCATATGCTCATTCAGTCCTGGTCCCGCTGGATTTGGTGAGCTCCCATTAGATCAGGCACACTGTCACGGTTGGTGGACCAGCCTCTCCCGGTCCCGATTTCCTTGTTCATCTTCTCCCACCTTCTGCTCTTCGACTGGACCTTGGGAGCTCAGTAAATTGCTCTGATGTGAATGTGGGTCTCTGTCTCTATCTCCATCCATCAGATGAAATTTCTATGGTGATGATCAAGATATTCATCAATGTGACTATGGCACAAGGCTAGATCAGGCACCCTCTCCTCTGCTGCCCAAGTACCTAGCTGGGGACATCCCCGTGGACACCTGTGGTCCCCTCTAGGGCCAAGGCTCTTGCCAATCCTAAAATGACTCCCTTAATGTAGATATCTTATTCCCTTCTCCAATATCCACCCTTCCTCCATCTCCACCCTCCCACTCCCCCAAGCTCTCCCCAGTCGATCCCTTCTCCCTTCTCCCTCTCTCCCTTTCACCCACCCCGTGAATATCTTTGTTATCTGAACAAGTAACTGCTATAAATATTTAATTTTTTAAAAATCACTGTTTATTGTTCATTTTAAAACCAGGGCCCTACACAAGCTAGCCTTCTACCACTGGGCTGCACCTCAAAGCTCTTAGTCTTTTTTGTTTTGAGACATGGGTTTGCTACGGACCCAAGGCTGGCTTCAAACTTATGATGTAGCCCAGGCTAGCCTTGAACTCTCCACCCTCTGGTCTCAGCCTCTGGAGTACTTGGAAATAGATGTGCACTATCATTCAAAGCTTTCATCACATTTTTCCAAACCAGAGTTATTTTTATGAAGGTAAAGAAATGCACACAGAGAGAAAGACCCTCTGTGAGACAGAGGTGGAGCTTGGGGAGCGAAAGCCTGATGATCGTGCGCATGTTGGAGGGCTGTGTTTTTAAATAAAAGCAAGGCTAATAATCAAAGTATATAATGCTTGCATACTTACAAAGGAGTCCAGAGATTGCCCCTATGTAGACAATTAAAACCTGATTTTTTATTTAAAAGGGTATTTATTTAGTTGTTTAGCTTCTGAGACATGACCTCCCTATGTTACTGTCTTGGGCCTTCTATAGCTGTGACAAAACACCATGACCAAAAAAGCAAGTAGGGGAGGAGAGGGGCTGTTCATCACTGAAGGAAGTCAGGACGGGAACTCACACAGGGCAGGATCCCAGAAGCAGGAGCTGATGCAGAGGCCATGGAGGGGAGCTGCTTACAGACCTGCTTCCCATGGCTGGCTCAGCCCACCTTCTTATAGAACCCAGGACCAACAGCCCAGGGATGGCACCATCCACCATGGGCTGGACCCTCCCCCATTGATCACTCATTGAGAAAATGCCTTACAGCTGGATCCCAAGGAGGCCTTTCCTCAGCTGCGGCTCCTCCTTCTCTGATGACTCTAGCTTGTGTCAAGTTGACACACAGAACCAGGGTGCCCTGCCTAGCATGGAACTACTGTGTAGGCCAGGCTGTCCTCAAATACATAGATCCACCCGCATCTGCTTCCTGAGTGCTGGGATTAATAAACTGCTTTTGTCTGAAATGTTTGCAAGGAGCTGGGCGGTGGTGGCGCACGCCTTTAATCCTAGCACTTAGAAGGCAGAGGCAGGTGAATCTACGTGAGTGTGAGGCCAGCCGGGTCTATAAAGGGAGTTCCAGGATATTCAGGACTGTTACACACAGAAACCCTGTCTCGAAAAACCAAAAATAAATAAATAAATAAGCAAATAAATAGATAGATAAGCAATAAATAAATAAATATTGGCAAGGAAAGGGGGTGCACAGTCACCCAGATTTTACCTCTCATTTGGGTTTCCAAGCCTTTAGAGGCTGCTCTCCTTATGAAAGGATGATGCACTCAGGTAGGAAGGAGTGTGTTTTCTCCATTCCATTCTGTTGACAGCCTAAGAGCAAGACTTTGCACATCAGATTGGCAAAAGAATTGCAATCACCTAGTGCTCATAAGTAGGCTGGTCTTACATCCAAAGCCTCGGCTAATTCCATAGTCTTAATCTCTGCAATATCTCAAAGGGGCTAGGTTTTAACCTGGCTCTTTATGAGTTAATGTTACTGTGGGGGTGGAAGGGTCAGGGGGAAGCGAAGGAGGAGGGGTGGGCCTCTACAAACCCAGAATTTCTGCACTCAGAACCTAGCAAGGGGACAGTGGTCAGAGGGAAACAGAGAGAGAGAAAGATATCAAGTGTAGTAATCAGAATGAAAAATGGAGCCCCGGTTACTTTAAACAAGAGCTAATTCATCACCAAGCGAGTGGATAAGTAGCTGAGTTTCAGGCGTTCAGTAAGTTCCCCGTTCTGCTCCAAAAATTATTCCACCCCTGTCTGCATGCTCGCATAAATCATCCCTTCTTCACATCAGCTCCGATTACCAATTACTCGTGCCTGGGCTACGCTTTCCTCACCCAGTGCAGTCCGAAGGGCTTTGCCTTTTCATTTTACAAATGCTTTAACACATCCCCCCCTTTTCCTTTCTTTTCCTTCTGATTCCACCCCTCCCCCAACCTTTATTCTGTCCCCTCCTCTCTCTTCTGTCTCATCAGTCTCTTACTTGCTCTCTGCTCCCAGGCTCTGGCCAACCTGACTATAGGCAGCTGAGCCACAATGAGAGCTAGCTGCACTCACAGCGATAGCTTGAAGATGTGGGAATGTGACATCTTGTCTCCTGGGCTACAGACTCACTGGGACAGAGCTTTAGTCTGGAGTTCTGAGCTATGAAGGTTATGAAGGGCTAGACAGGGCTGGCTCTCCCTGAGAAGAGGCTGCTCCCTCCCCTGGGTTTTGCATGGCGACAATAGTCATCATAAACAGGGACCTGTGATCTGAGTCAGCCGCTGAAGCTGCTTGTGGAGCTAAGGAGAGCTCCTGCTCCGTGACAGAACACTCTGGCCACTCAGATCCCGGTCACTAGTGCCTCATCCAGGGAGTATGCCAACGTTTCAATTCCACATGTATCCTATTTTCTTTTATAAAACTTTCTATTTATACTTATTCATTTTATTTTATGTGTGGGTGTTTTGCCTGCATGTATGCATGTGTACCATGTGCATGCTCAGTACTGCAGAAGTCAGAAGAAGGTATTGGATCTCCTGGAACAGGAGATGCATGGTTGTGAACCACCATTCAGGTGCTGGGAATCAAACCTGTGTCCCTGCAGGAGCAACAAACACTCCCAACTGCTAAACCATCTCTCTGGCTCTGGCTCCTAGTTTCTTAAAAATGAACTTCAGATTACTTCACTTTCAGAAGCTTAACTTTGTCCTTAGCAAAAATTCATGTGTTTTAGCTGGATGGTGGTGGCACACGCTTTAAATCCCAACACTCAGGAGGCAGAAGCAGGCAAATCTCTGTGGGTTTGAGGACAGCCTGGTTTACAGAGTGAGTTCCAGGACAGCCAGGGCTGCATAGTGAGACCCTGTCTCAAAAATCCAAAACCAAAGGGAAAAAAAAATCATGTTTGAAGTAAATTTAAAAGTTCCCCCAAATGGCTATGAAAGCAATTGTTTAGCTGTTGTACCCATACATTCAACTTACTATTCACTAAAACTGGCTGGTCGCATATGTCCCCATTCTAGCCAAAGCATCCCTCCTGCCTACATACCTACACATGTGACAGGAAGGACCCAAGCCCAGACAATAGAAACTGCGTGTGTGTTTGCATGTGTGTGCGCACTTATGCATGTGTGTGTGCACATCTGTACACAAATGCAGGCCAGAGGTTAATGCCCAGGTGACTTCTTCAGTCACTTTCCACCTTAGTTTTTGAGACAGGGTCTCTAGGTGAACCTGTAGCTCCCTGAGTTGGTTAAACTAACTGATCAGCAAATTCTGGCTCTGCACCTGAACTGGCTTTGCCAACTGCCATTGCTTTTCAGGTGGGTGCTGGGATCAGAATTCAGGTCTTCATGTTTACACGGCAAACACTTTAGTGACTGAGCCATCTCCCCATCTACAATAAAGTAAAAACTTCACAGGGGACTTGGTGGCCCACAAACCTGATAGCCAACCCAGCCCCACTTCCGGGAACTTTAATTCAGGGCTATACCCAGGCCTAGAAAGGTAGTTATGCTTGCTAAGTATCTCTGGTCACACTTTGAGACATACCAGGGAAGCCCGCACTATAGATCTGTTTTGCCTTGAAGCACTATGTCTCTGTTCCCTACTTGTTTCAGTTGAGAGAACCCTAACTGTCCATCCTCCCTGATGGAGGTCAGAGGTCAGGGCAGAGGGCTATGAAGGTGAGAGTTTTGAGGATGGTTCTGCCAGTGAGAGGGGAGGTGTGGCATGTTCCCCTCTGCACCTGCGCAGGGCAGAGATTGAATCCCACCATGGACTTCTGCACACCAACCTTGCTTCGAGGGAGCTCCTGCTTGCAGCTGGTCTTGAGAACTATGGATTCCTGCAAGTTTGAGAACCCAAAGTAATGTCCACATGAAAGTACAGCTGTCACCTCAAAGTGAATAAGGGATAGTTTATTCTGGAGCTAAATATAAGTGATGATGACCGGGAACCCAGATTTAGCCTCCCCTGAATACCATGTTCTCACTTGCTAGCAGTTTCAGGAAGTTTGTTTTGGAGGATATTTATTTATTTGTATGTATGTGTCTGCATGGGTGTATGCACACGTGTGCATGCAAGGTGTGTGTACCTGTGTGTTTGTGGAGGACAGGTAAGGGGACTAGAGTTACAGGTGTTTTGGAGGTACCCAGCTTGGTATGTTGGTGCTGGGATTTGAACTCTGGTCCTCCAGTGGTATTAACTAAAACCATTTCTCTAGCCCTATCCCAAATTTTTATGGTAATGGCGCTTTTCAAATACGTGGGGTGGGGAGCCATCAAGTAGGAGGCTTATCGCAAAGTGGGGGAGTTTTTGTTACAGGCCCAAATGCTGACATTCTTAGCCCTTGGGTTGGTGGAAGCTAGGGGTCAGTACACTACAAAATGTCAGGTCAGACACAGAGGGGCCTGACTATAGCCCGAGCTAATTTTGGCTCTCAATCTGTAACATTTCAGCTCTCTACAATCAGCCAATCTATTTGGCAGAATGTTTGACATAGATGTGGCTTCCCTCCCCCAGCCCCAGGAACCGTAAGTTCACGGCAGATTCCAGGCCAGCTTCAGGACAGTCATTTGCCATGGTTTTTGTCCCTCCAAAATACAGCTGAAACTTAGTCTCCAATGCAGCAGGATGGAGAGATGCAGCCACTGGAAGACAATAAAATCCTAAAGGTGCTGTACCCATGAATGGAGTGGGACCCTTATGAAAGGAACTTGTCTCCTCTTCCTTCTTCCTCTTCTGGGACAGGACACAGCATTGCTTCCCTCAGCAGCACAGAGCATTCGAGGCCCCACCTGAAACCAGAGACCAGAGGACCCTTGGGTATATACAGAATGAGCCTGCTAATGCCTTTGTCTTTAACTTCCCAGTTCCTGTAACGGTGAGAAATATTTCTTTTCTTTTTTTTTTTTTTTTTTTTTTTTTTGGTTTCTCTGGGTATCTGTGACTGCCATGGAATTCACTCTGTATATAAACCAGGCTATCCTCGAACTTAGAAATTTACCTGCTTCTGCCTCCTGAGTACTGGGACTAAAGTCATGCACCACCACTGCCTGCCTATTCCTAGTTTTGTACATTATCTAGTCCTAGGTATGTTGTTATAGCAGCACAATGTATTCTGACACTGTTAAAATAAAGTTGGGGACGTATACAAAAGCTACCTAGAAGCTGAGGTGTGGACTACAAGGCTGCAAGCAAAATATTAAGACTGCAAAATTTAAGGAGGTGCTTACTGTCAGGGAGCATTTTCACAGCCCTCAGGATGAGTGCATCCTTAAATGTTGGGCCCTGACCTGAGTGTCTTGCTTGCCTTTTCTTAGTCCTGGCTCTATAGAAGCCATAATGTGGTGTTGTGGACCTAAATCCTTGTAAGTCAGGGTGAAGTCAGGAGAAAGAGCCAACAGAAGGATGTCCCTAAGCAAAGGGCAACCACACTCACCGGGAAACACCAACAAAATGACGGTATACTCAGGAAAGTATGACTTAAAGAGTTAAGAAAACTTTGGTGTGTGTTGGGAGGGCCTGAGTTCTTTACTTTCTCACCAAATGTTAATTAGATTAAAATTGAAGCTGGTATGGACACCAGTGGTACAATTGCCTCGCATGTATAAATGATACCACTGCAGTGTGCATGCGTGTGTGCATGTGTGCACACATATTTGTTGTGGGGTATCCACCAAAGAAGAACAATTAGACACAAGTTTAAGACAAAAGAAAGACCTTACTAGCGACTACACTCGGTGTTCAGGACCCAAGTAGAGTTCCAAGCCTTTTTCAGGGTAGGTTTTTAAGTATGAAAATCCACATCCTGGGTTGACAAGAACAGTTAGCCTGAAGCAGAACTTCAGAAGCCAAAAAACAAGGTTAGTAAATTTAGGAACTTTTCCAGACCTATAGATTGGGTCTTTCCTTTTGTTTTGGCAAGTATTACCGCATACATGCTGGGTTCCAAGACTTGGATGGTACTTGCATCATGGTGTCAACTGAGCCTGGGTCTGGGTACCTTTTACATACATATGTATATGTAATGTGTGTGTGTGTGTGTGTGTGAGAGAGAGAGAGAGACAGACAGACAGACAGACAGACAGACAGACAGACAGACAGACAGAGAGAATTTATTCCATCTCATGGATGAGTTCAAATGGAAGCCAAAGTTCTTATGTATTTTTCTGTACACTTAATATTAATTATTTTGAAATTGCTGATTGCCAAAGAATATTTCATGTCCCTTGTGTTCATCTATATCACTTCCCCAGTTTTAATAGAGCAGGCCACAAGCCAGACATAGCAAAGACTCATCTGATTTTGTTGAAATCTTGGAAGCCAGTGGGGTACATGTACTGGGAATGAGTACAGGAGGGGATAAATCATCATGAATAAAGATGAACACATTAAGAAAGGAACTTTTCTTATTAAACAAAAGGAAAGGATTTGTATGCCAGCAATTGGGCTGGGGAGGATTGCCGAGATTTCCCAGTCCCAGCACTTCCCTGGTAAATATGGCAGTGGCAATGACTTCATAGAGGGTAGGAGAGCATCCTGGTGTGATCCCATGACCACAGAGCACTGCTGAAAGCCTGCACCTGGTCGCCATATCTTCACAGCAGGGGCACTGTTGACAGCGCAGCAGAGAAGAGGGCGACAATACAGTGTGACCCCAGCTGCCTCACGGGGAGGCACTTTGCAGTGTTAACCTGCCCTCCATTCATCTTATAGCTTGACTATTCAGGATGGAACGCTGAGGCTGGGCCATGTTCCCACAGTGTCCCTTATAAGACCAAAGCTGTCAGCCATAAGGAGAAAAATACCCCCCCCTGCTGAATGGAGAATTAAATAAGTGACACATTCAAGTTAATTAACTACTTTCCCCTGTCTCTCTTGTTGTATAACCAACCCTGTTTGTTTACGTGCAATTTTCCTAATGTCTATTTTATTAGATCCATGTCTTTCTGCATGGAATCCTTAGAGTTCTAGGGGAGGAGCTTCCAACTGCGGGGGGCATACAGGATTCTTTCGTCATGTGCCTGCAAGAGAAGGTAAGACTCCCAGTAGAACTGTCGGAACAGCACTTTCCTTGGAGGGCTCCAGTAACGGTGACTGTGAACTAGCTTTCCTGTCTCTGAATTCCTCTGCCACCAAGGGACAGCAGCGGGGCCTCCTTCTTGGTGGTGCACACTCAGGAACCTGTGTTTCATGCATTTCCCAGAGGTTGGTCAGAAGGCAGCAAGAGGCTAGTTGCTGTCCTTGGTGCTTAAACAGTAACCTGGGAAGCCAACTTTAACTTCAACCTTTTACAGATGTGAAAGAACCCGGGGCTCCAGCGTCTCTAATCCTAGTTCCTGCCTGATTAGCATGTCCCAGTTTTGGGCACCATAATCCTGAGCCTTCAAACTGAGAGTTATAAGAGGAGAACTATAGTTTGGGCACCCATAACCCAGGACGTGAAGCTAGGTTGAAGTGTAAAGACCTCCCACCATCGGGTTCCAGAGCTTCTCAACTTTGTCTATGCTCTAGTGAGCGCACATGGAACCAGGGTGGGGTGCTGGGTATCTTATCCACCAGGCTTGCCAGGGATACTTTAGAGTGGAGAGACTCTTTTCTCAGAAAGTTCATCCTGGGGCTGAAGAGATGGCTCAGTGGTTAAGAGCACTGGCTGATCTTCCAGAGGACCAGTTCGGTCCCCAGCACCCATATGATGGTTCACAACCTCTGTAATTTCAGTTCTAAGGGAACTGGTGCCTGCAGGCACCAGGCACACATGTAGTACACAAACATATATGTAGGCAAAATTCACATACACATAAAATAAAAATAATTTTTTTTAGAAAAGGATTAACCTGAGCCTGTTTATGCTCACCCCACCCTTCTCCTGCCTAGATGCTAAGGCTAAGAATCTGAATTGGTGTAAGGTTAAAGTCAGGCCTCCCTTCTTTGACAGAATGGCTGCTTTTGTGAGAGGCTTCATATGTCTCCCATATGACAACCAGCTGCAGCCCTGGTTGCCCCCTACCCCAGCTGGGGCCTTCCAGCTGTTCCTTGATCTGTGACTGAGCTTATCCTGGGACAGGACCTCTATCAGGAATTTAGGAGTCAGCTGCTGCTGAGCGGGTGGCCTGCTCTGGTCAAGGACTCCATTCCACTCAGAGGCTCCCTCCAGAATGTGCAGCTTGATCAGCCTCTGAAACACCCAACGACTGTCCCATGACTCTTGGGCTCAAGCTGCAATCTGTTTATAGAAGGCTCCCAGGATCCTGCAGCCCTGTCCATGCACTGTCTCTCCTCTCCGTCTCTGTTCCGGGTGCCCATGCGCTGCCTCTCCTCTCCGTCTCTGTTCCGGGTGCCCATGCGCTGCCTCTCCTCTCCGTCTCTGTTCCGGGTGCCCATGCGCTGCCTCTCCTCTCCGTCTCTGTTCCGGGTGTCCATGAGCTGCCTCTCCTCTCCATCTGTTCCGGGTGCCCATGTGCTGCCTCTCCTCTCCATCTCTGTTCCGGGTGTCCATGTGCTGTCTCTCCTTTCCGTCTCTGCTCTGGATGTCTCATCCACACAGCATGCCTTCCTCCTCATCTGTTTCCTTCCACGTTCTTCTAGTTTGTTCCTGACCGTTCTGCAGACTGTTCAAATGTCACTTCTGCAGGGACATTTCCACCTGGGTGTTGACCTAGGTCCTTGGGAATCCCAACATCCCTGCATCGGTCGGTCACAGAGCACAGCAGCAAACTGCTGAGTGACACACTGCCCTGCATTCGAGTCGGTGAAAACTGGCCTGAATGTGGAAGAGGCGGGTCCTGGGAGACTTTGGGGAACACTGTTTTCCCCAGAAATGAGAGAACAAACTAGACTAGGCAGGAAAACTATAAGGTCTTCCGACTTCAGGGGACACCTCTATTGGTTGTTTAGGAGTATGAGGCCTTCAGAAAGGGTTGTTTCTGAAAACCGAGATGAGTGTGGCTCAAACCCTTGATGAGGACAGACAATAAGACAAGTTTCGCCCGCGTCCTCTGGCCTCTTCGCTGCACACTTAACTAGACTCTCCCCCTGTCTCTCTGAGTCAGACCCTCCAACTCTGGGACAAGGAAAAGGTAATAAGGAAAGGTGATCCATTCCTGGATGACTGGCAGGCCTGCAGAATTAATCAGAGTCCTTAAGTGGCTGAGAAATGAACTAGCTATTAAAACCTGTCTTTAATAAGAAAAATAAAGTTCGGAAATGGGTGCAATTAGTAAGTCATAATAAAAAACAGGTAAAGGGTCACTTAGAAAAATTAAACGCTGGAGAGATACATAAATCATAGAGTCCCGTGGCACACGAATGGAAAGGTCTGGCCGGAATTAGCTGATGAACTTAGAGAACCCTTGGCATCTACTTCCAGAGAACAAGAGTGGACCTGAGAGACGGCTGCTGGGGAAAACCAAGGAGGAAGACTGATTCTAGCAGTATCCCCACCACTGCCCGCCCAGGGAAGCTATAAGTTCTGTTTGTCGGCAGGCCATAGGAAAAAAAATTTTATGATTAAAAATTTACGATAAATTTTATGAGTAAAAAATCCAGTAAGCAGCTGGAGGGCAACAGAAGCCGGAGCCATCAACTCCACTGGCAGGTTTACACAGAAGGCATGCCGGGAAGCCATGATGCTTTCTTATTCTAACTAATCTGTAACGCTGGTGGAAAAAGGGGCCGCTGAAAATTTAGTGCTTTTTGATTTTAGAAAAGCCTTTAATTCAGAGTCTCATGAAATCTGACTGGCAAAATTAATTTCAATTGGCACGGACAGGGATCGTCCCCGTGATGGAGCTCAGCGGAAAGTCTGTAAACCTAGGTGTGATAAATGGGGGGCACGGTGGGGGGGAGGCCTGGTCTCCGGCTGGCAGGGGTGGGGTGAGCGAAGCAGATTGTCCATCACATGGAGTTTTCACAGATGTGAGGTTCAAAAGCGATAGGAAGCCTCACTGGGACACGCCGGAATTGGGGGAGGGTGGAAGGGATGGGGAAGCTGCCACCATGGAGCCTTTGGGAAGATATGGCCTTGCTGTTCCAGAACTGTGGGAGAATGAAAAGTTTCTGTTGTGCTAATAACCCATTTGTGGGACCTTAGTCTGAGAGTCTCAGGCAGATCATGCAAAGCCTGCCGGGAAGTCATGTGCCTTCTGCTCTGGAGCAACTGCCATGGCAAACTCAGATTAGAGTGAAGAGGTTCCCAGAGCCCCCAAGGAAGCCTCCTTCTACTTCTAATTAGCTGATAGGAGTCTGACCTTGTCCTGGAACGGTTCTGAGAAAAATGGAAGCTGCCTTGCACATAGCTGCTGCTCAACTCAGGGAAATGGAGCAACAACCATGGACCCAGCACTCTAAAAGAAACAGGAACCCTGTAGCCTGTGTCTCTCTGTGAGGGTTTATAAGAGTTATTAGGTTAAAAATAATGCCCCCAAAGGCTCAATGTGTGGAAGGCTTGATCTCCAGCTGCTGACACTATTGAGAGGTGATTGGATGAGGAGGGGGCTAACTTCATCCGTGGGTTCATTTGGGAATGGGGGTACACACTAAATGGCTGTTAGGAGGTAGGGGCCGCTGGGGAAAGTACATGGCTGGGCTGTGACTTTGAAGGCAGTCTTACCCCTGCTGCTTCCTGCTGTCTTCTCCCTCCTCTTCCCTCTCTCCTCCTTCCTTTTATTTCTGGCTTCCATTCAGTGAGCAGCCTCCCCCCATCCACCCACTCATGATGTGTTTTTTTGCTTTACCACAAGCCCAGAAGGAAAAGACCTGTCTACAGGACTGATACCTCCGAAACCGGGAGCCAGTACAACCCAGCCTTTCCTTTCCTGGAGGATTTTGTCAGAGCAACAGGAAACCTGATGAATGAAGAGAGAATGAAGTGGAGGACCCCACTCAGCCTGTGCCACCCCAGAGCGATCAGAACAGCTCTTGTTTGAGCCACTGTGAACACTGTGGTTCAGGGCTGTTCTCTCTGACTCATTCAAGGACTGTCGTGGTCACACAGGAGGGAGATAGGATTCTGACTGGAAGATATGAGAGCCATTCCCAGCAGGCATAGCTGCAAAGAAAAGAAAGGGCACAGGTTTGGGAAGAGTTGGTAGCTGCGCATATGGAAATGAGAGTTAGAATGTGAGCGTGGGGCCCAGGAAGGAAGGGGTGGAATCTCCTGAGGACAGACCTTGGACTTGAAAAGGAGATAACAGAGGGTAGGAAGATGCCAAACCCAGGCAAGAGTGGTGATGGGAAAGAAGCACGTGGCACTGCCGTTGTGAGGTTGTCAATAGTTGCAAGTAGAACAGACACTTTTTCCCACTTACTTGTACTCATTACATGCCAAAGAGCTTGCTGAATGCTTTACCTTCATGTCCTCATGGAAGGAGGAACTAAGATTAACCCTAGATTAGCTGCAAACAAACCAGGCCCATGCCCCAGCGTGGAATACCACATGGCCTGCTGTGGTGTGTCACCCTGGGCACTGGTTTCCCTAGGCTCACTAGGCTGTTGGCCCACTACAGAGGAGATAGTCCAGGGTTTGAGCCACAGGCTCACCATGCAGGCAGCTTCTGTGATGAGGACGGTATGCATGTCTTTCAATGGAGATCTTGTGGTTTTGTGTACAAGGCTACCTTGGGAGCCTTAGACCCAGTAAGATATTGTGAAAACTCCAGGCATCCTTCAGGGAGTGTCGCTCCACCAGAGAGGCAATGCCCTAGGTCAGAGATGAGAAAACAGAGGTTCAATGAGTTCACCTAGCACAGCAAGACTCTCCCTAGCTCCACCTAAATGCCTTTATAAAAATCCATCACTATGTATAATAAACACAATTTTTAAAATTTAGATTCACATTATTGATTTTCCCAGTTACTGGTGGAGCACTTCCCCCATCTGTGGCCTTATACATGCGCAAGGCGCACAAGACAGAGTTTCCAAATGTTCTGGGACGCCAGACCTCTCCCGGCAGTTGACAGCTGCACTTCCGAGCTTTCACCACACCAGACGAACCATGCCCCGCCCTAAGCCTTATCACCCTAAAGCCCCAGTGAGTTTCCCAGCATTGCTGTTCAGGGCACAGTGGGTCCCAGTTTCAGAAAAAGGAATTGTAAGCCCTCCCGTGAAGGATTCCAGTCTTTCAAGTACCTTTGCAGAGGACAGAGGCTCTACCAGTATATGTCTCCAATGTCAGGTTACCTGGGTATAAGCCCTGGCACTGATATCTCCAGGAGTGAGATCTTGGGCAAGCCTCTTGAGCTCTCTGGCACCTTCATTTCGTCTTCTGCAAAAGACAGGTTATAATAGTGCTTACCCTGGATATTAAGTGATGGAGTAACCAAGGATGCTTAAGGCAGGGCCCAGAATGTAGCATTCAATAAATGTTAGCCATTTAGATTATTAATGAGTGAGTGGTGTGTGAAAGGGGCGAGCTATTTGCAGGAGGGGTATCCCATGGGGGCTCTTTAAGATCTCTCAGCCATCCTTCTTACAGCACCATCCATATTTGGTGAGCTGTCTACAAGGAAGTGTTGCTGCTCTTTCCCTGCCTACCTGTTGCCCTGGAGACAGCTGGCTGAGAGTTGGGGGTCTTGCATAGAGAACATAGAGATTTGCTGAAGTTTTGTCCCTACAAGGAAAAAAGCAGGGCGACCTCGCCGACGAGGTCCCTTCCATCAGCAGTGGACTCAGGTAGACTTGACAGCATTTTTTATTGGTACCTAGCAAAGTCTCTGGGCAGTAGACAATGGCCAGATGCCTTCCTCACCTCCAAGAACTTGCTGAAACAAAACTACCCTGAGCAGAGAGTCTGGTTAGGGCAGCTCCTGATCACACATGCTCTGGCTCCTCCTCCCCTCAGGGTCTTGACAGTGACTATAGCAGCTACCTAGCTGCACTAGGAGTAGCCAGTTCCATGTGGGGGTCACCAAGCTCCTAATTGACCTCAACTTTGGCCTGCTTTCTTCCGGTGAGAGGATCTCGCTATTCTATTTAACCTTCACAGCAGTTCCATGAAGTAAGTACTACTTTTGTAATGATAGAAGAAGAAGAAGAAGAAGAAGAAGAAGAAGAAGAAGAAGAAGAAGAAGAAGAAGAAGAAGAAGAAGAAGAAGAAGAAGAAGAAGAAAGTAAAGTGGGTACCTTTCAGCGGGCCCCGCCAAAGTATGCCACTAAGCAAACACGCCATGTGCAACAGTTGACTAGGGGATGGGAGAGAGGGAGAGGGAAAGAGCGAAAGGCTGTCTTGGAGTAGGGGCCTTAGAGAGGCAGGCAGCAGACAGATAGAACAGGCAAAGAGAGAAGAGGCGAGAGAGAGAGCAGTGGCTGGCAGACACTGTTAAGGGGTGTGTGTGGCGCACAGTGGAGGATGGAAAGGCGTCGGTGGCCAGTGATGACATAATGCTGCTGCTGGGACAGGACCTAACAATTTTGTCTCAACTCTAGACTGAGAAAAGCAGAGCCACCAAAGAGGTTAAGCACCTTGCTTGAGGCTACACAGCTGTTAAGCAGTCAAGCTTCAAACCAGCTCTTGGCACCCGATTCCAGAACCCACTCTTTAAGTTGTGAACTAACAACCACAGAAAAGCAAACATCTGTACCTCCATTGGCAGCTGGCCTTCTGTGATCTGCTCTTGAGCTGCCTGATTAGATCCCTCTGCTCTTGGCGCTTCTGAATGTGCCCTGCCCCCACCCCAAGGGGAGCCAGGATGGACACACAGGATGCACAGTAAAGAGCAGAGACAGTTAAGTTTTCTCTGAAGCTCTCAGGTGGGTGATCTGGAGACAGTAGGGAGACCACTGAGAAGGAAAGCAAACTTCCAGCAAATTCTTAGTGTGCCAAGAGCTGACGTGGGCTGGCACCTCCTTATGTACCACACCCTGGCCTGGCCAGGCTGCAGGGGGTACGGTACCTTGGGTACCAGGGTGGATGTAGAGTAGGCTGAGCTCCCATCAGCCTAGCTTCCTCAGTGCCTAGCCCTTGAACTTCCCAGCCCCGCCCAGGTATCCCTCCCCAGCCTTTCCCAGCCCCCAGCCTCTGATCAGGATGCAGCATCACAATGGGCCCAGTTTTTAATCCTTTTGGGATCTCTTTTTTTCCCTCCTTTGCTTTCTGGGCTGTAATTTTTCCCTCTGTGTCATCCATCACAGACACAGCATTGCTTGTGCAAATTAAAATGCACCTCAGAATAATAAAAAAGGGGATTTCTCTCTCCCCCCTCCTTCCCCTTCCCAGAAGCAACTCAACACAAAACATTTGTCTCCAGCAAGACCAGAAGTTTTAACCCTGTGCATCCCATCTCCAGTCCCATATAACCTTGCAGCCACAAACAGCTGGCACAATCATCTGGCTAGGCATTCTTTTGGTCTATCTGGGTATAAATCAGATAGCCAAGGAACCACCCCTTCGTGTTGATGGACTTAGGTTCCAGAATTGCACAAGCTAAACCATCGAAGCCAGAGGCTGATAGTTCTAAGTCTGGAGGACCAGAGGCTTACAGCTCCAAGCCATCAAAGCCAGAGGTGTATTGCTTTAGGTGTTCAAGGCAGAGGCATATTGCTTAAGGAGTATTGCTCTGAGTTGAGAGTGTCAACACCCAGCTGCTAAAGCTGTAGCTCTGGAGTCTCCTCTCTTTATCCCCTCAATTGTGTAACAGTTTCCTCTGAGATTAATACATTCACTCCATCCTGAAAGAAGCTCCTTAAGGAGGAAGATAAACAACTCCAAATAGTTTCAGGGAGTTCCTGAAACTGACCAGATTCAGTAGCCCCTCCCTGCCAGAGAAAGCAATAAAAGCAGAGAGTCCCTGAAAGGAAGCTGAGCTTCAAAGAAGACTCTGAGACAAGACAAGCCTGGAAGAAGAAGAAACCAGCGGAGTTGCCCGGAAGACGCTTAGATCAGAATCAGTTGGAAAGAACGGTCTTGGAGCCTTTGGGCTCTGCAGTGTGCTCCCAGTTCCCAGCTTTTGTGAGCTGTCACCCACGCTGGGGTGGGCCTTGGTGATGCAGCTCTCTGTGATCATTTCTGCCCCTGTATGTAGCCCCTCACTCATATTCCTGTGGGTAACTCCAATAAAACTCATGGTTCACTTAGTTGGACTTCGCTGTTATCTGTGCTTTGGTCTGGTCTGGCTTGGACTCCCTGTCAGATGACATGTGTTCCATCTCATCAGGAAATATTTTGTCACACAACACCCTGGTTCCTCTTTCTCTCTCAAACCTTTCTAGTGACCAAGACTTTGAGTCCTTACCGTCTGGGTTCCTTTCTTCTGCTCTTTACAGACCCGGCTGCTAGGACCTCAGCTTCTCCCACTTCTTACCTTCCCAACATTGTTGACATTCATGCGTGTCACATCTCAGCTTCTACCACTCTTGGCCCTTGTCCTGCTTTTTTGCCAGTTGCCGTCGTAAAAATACCCTGACAAAAAGCAACTTTAGGGAGATGGCTTCATTTTAGTTCACGGTTCAATTCATCACCGCAGGGCAACAGGAGTTGAAGCAGCTGATCATATTATACAGTCAGGAGAGCAATAAAGACTATACTCAGCTCCTCTCTCTCTCTCTCTCTCTCTCTCTCTCTCTCTCTCTCTCTCTCTCTCTCTCTCTCTCTCTCTCCTTCCTTCCCTTTCCTTTTCATTCAGTCCCGGACTCCACCCATGAAATAGTGCCTCCCACAATTCAGATATCGTCCCAAATCAGTTAGTATAATCAAGATAATCCAGGTGGTGGTGGTTCATGCCTTCAATTCCAGCACTCAGGAGGCAGAGGCAGGTGGGTCTCTGGGAGTTTGAGGCCAGCCTGGTCTACAGAGCTAGTTCCAGGACAGCCAGGACTACACAGAGAAACCTTATCTTGAAAAAAAAAATCTCTCCTACACACACACACACACACACACACACACACACACAGAGAGAGAGAGAGAGAGAGAGAGAGAGAGAGAGAGAGAGAGAGAGAGAGAGAGAGAGGCATGCATGCTCAGAGATCTACCTCCCAAGTGACTATTAACTTGAGGTTTATCAAGTTGATGGTTAACACCGGCCATCACAGCCACTTTCTAGAGCCTTGCAGCCCGTTCTAGTGTTACAACCCTGAAATCCGGATATTGGAGTCCTTAGCTCTAAGTGGCTTGACTCTTCAGCTGTCTCCTCAATGCTGCCATCAGGACTGGGAGCCTGGGGATTTATCTGCTCTTTGTGCAACCAGCTCAGCCCACTAAACCTAAAGCAGCCAAAAGAGCGCTCAGGAGAAGCTGTTGCTGACCCTGGTGTTTCAACCCTGAGTGTTGGTACCTGGGAGAGAAGCCTCTTTGATTAAGCCTAGGAGACTGAGGAGCGGCCTTCTCACACGTGGAAAGGCGGTGCGGCATGCACCCGCTCAGATCAGTTCTACCAATCACGGCTCCGCATGCTTCTGATTCTACCAATCACTATCGAGGTGCTACACCTGTGAAAATACCGGCAGGGTGAGCAGGGATTCTAAAGTTCGCCAAAGGGTGTTTGCCTGCAGGGGAGTCTTCCAAAGCAAATGCAAGTCCCCTCCCAGAGCTGCTGTGACAGACCTCAGGGCTTCGGCTGCAGCTGCGGTTGCAGTGAGCCCTGCACCTGGAACAGTGTTTCCTACACTACTACAGAGGACTACGACAGAGAGTTTGAAACCAGAGAAGGAACTTCTTGGCTGAACAGCTTTCCGCTCACATCAATCGGATGTAAGAGAAGGGTCTGTCAGCTGTCATCAAGACGGTCAAATCAACCTGGCCCCAATGGCTTAACTTATTTGAAGGAAAATTAAGAATGAAAGGGTGCTTACAGCAAAGACAATAGAACATTCTTAATAGTGCTTAGCAGGGCTCAACTCCCCGACATTTACCCTTTGGGAGAATCAGGTCCTTCACCTGTCCTACAGCCAGTGGTTGGGCTGGGATGTCTGGAGAGCCACAGGAGAGGGGTGTCCAGTCTCTAGACCTCACTCCGGCTTCTCAACTGCCAGGCGCTGTGCTCTTTACCCCTCGCTGCATACCTAGGAAGCAGCACTCCTCTCGTTGCCCCTGTAAGAGCACGTGATCTGTGGAGGATCGGCAGCTTGCAGTTATTTGACTGGGGTACTGACTCCAAACTTTCCTATTCGGTATGTGGGTCACAGACAAGCCACTCCATGGGCATCTCTTGGGGGCCTTTTAAAACCAGTGCAGAAAATAAAGAGCTTTAAGGTGAGCACGCTGAAAGCAACTCAGGACCACCAGTCACAGAAGATGCCTAAAGGGAGCCAACACACACAGGAGTGGGAAGACAAACATCAAAGATTCAGGAACAGAATAACTTCATGAAAGGAATACATGAACAAAGGAGAACTAAGAAAGTCCAAAATTTCATAATCCAGTGAACCCCTAAATTTGATAAAGGTACGAACAAACAAAACAAAACAAACAAAAAGTATTTGAACCAATCAGGAAAAGAATCAACAAAAATCACAGGAATCAGCAAGCACCTCTCACCAATAACCCCAAGTTTAAAAGTCTTAACACTTAAAAATCAATTTAGCAGATTGGATTTAAAAACCAAGGGCTGAAAAGATGGTTCAGCTGCTCTTCCAGAGTTTCCAGGTTTGATTCCAGCACCCACATGACAGATAAAGTTGTGGAATATCAATTTAGGAAGTGTTTCATTCATTTACGCTGTGAAATATTTGTTTAATGATGCTAAGAAGTATTGCCCTCTTTTATGTTACACTTGTTTAACTCTGTGAAGCTGTGTTACTTTGTCTAAAACACCTGATGGTCTAATAAAGAGCTGCATGGCCAATAACTAGCTAAGAAGGAGAGAGAATAGGCAGGGGTGGCAGACAGACAGAATAAATGGGTGGAAAAATCTAGTCTCAAGAGGAACAAGAAAAGGAGGAGAGAGAATGACAGGCACCAGCAACACAGCCAGACAAGGAATAAGGAGGAAAGAAATGCTATACAGAAATAGAAAAAGGTAAAATTCCAGAGGCAAAAGATAGAAAAGTTGCCTAGAAATAAGCCAAGGTATTCATAAGGAAGAATAAGACTCCATGTGATTATTTGGGAACTGGGTGGCAGACCCTTAAAGTGTAAAGAGCAAAGAGTAAAAAAAAAAAAATCAACCAACTGCAAGGTCACAACCTCCTGTAATTCCAGTCACAAAGAATGCAATACCTTGTTCTGACCTCCATAGATACCAGACACACACGGTGCACACAAATATACATGCAGGAAAAATACTCATAAAAACAAGCAAAAATAAAAACCAGTAAAACAATAAATAAGATCCATTTGCTTGTTCTCTTCAATAAATATGGCTGATTAGTAAAAGCATACACCAACTGAAGTGAAAAGATGGGAAATAATATACCAGGCAAGTGGAGAATGAAAATGAGCATGAATGAGTTAGTACACTCACCTCTGACAAGCAGTCATCAAGTCAAAATGATCCAGAAAAGATACAGAAGGACACAACATAGCAATAAATGGAATGATTTGTTTAGAAGATACAATGATAACAAATATATACACAGGGAACTTGGGTGCATCTAATTTCACAAAACAACTACTACTGGACATAAAGAAACAGGTATAGACACAAAAAGAATGTGTTAGGTCAGTACTCCACTTAATGATAAACACATCATGGGGGCAAGAAATCAGCCAAGGAACTTCAGAGATAAACTGCACTGTGGATCATAACAACTTAACAGCCATCTGCAGAGCATCCCGTCTCAGAGTTGTGGGCTACATTCTCTCCTTGGCAGCTTCTAACTTAAATAGATAACATTTTATGTCATAAATGGTGCAATAAAACTGGAAACCAACAGCAGAAACCACAAATATAGAAATTAATGAAATGGACACTAAGAGAAAACAAAAATAACCAGTGAAACAAAGTTAGTGTTTGAAAAGATAACCAAGATTATCACTTAGCTGAGCTAGCCAAATAAAGAGAAAACCCAAATTTATAAAGTTAGATCTGAAAAAAAATAGGTATTATAACAGACAGCAATACAATACAAAACCCATACAATAGTTAGCAAATACTGTGAAAACTTAATATTCCAGTAAACTAGAAATCTATAGGAAATGGATAAATTCCTATACCCATATGACCTACTAAAAAAGAAAGAAAGAAAAAGGAAGAGAGAGAGAGAGAAAATGTGGAGCTGGGGTGGTGACGCATGTCTTTAATCCCAACACTCCAGAGGCAGAAGCAGGCGAATCTCTGTAAGTTTGGGGCCAAGAGTTCCTGGACATCCAGGGATACATAGAGAGACCTTGTACTTAACACAAACAAACAAACAAATAAACCAAAACCACCCAAACAAATAAAAAAACCCCAAAATGTGGAGAAGGATTAAAGAAAGTACCCAACACCAACCTCAGGTCTGCACACACACACAGACACAGAGAGAGAGAGAGAGAGAGAGAGAGAGAGAGAGAGAGAGAGAGAACCAGAACAAACACAGAACCAGGCAAATTAATCCTTTAAGGCATTTAAGGAAGAATTACCACCAGGGCCCACTCTGTGGGTTAAGGCTCTTGCTGAGGAGCCTAGTGATTTAAGTTTGATCCCCAGGACTCACATGGTAGAAGGACTGAACTAGCTCCCACAAGTTGTCCTGACCTCTGCACACCAACCATGGCACACATATGTCCATACACAAAGGTACACACACAACAAATCAATACATGTAATAAAAATCATTTTAAAAAACAATAACACCAATGATTTTGAAATTATTCCAAAAACAATAGAGAGGGGTAAGGAAATGGCTCAGCAGGTAAAGTGTCTGCTGTGTAAATTCTGGGTGGGTGTGGTGGTCCCCCTGTAATTCTAGCATCTGTGATCCCCAGAGCAAGTTGGCTGGCTGGACTAGCAAACGATGAGGTCTAGGTTCAATTGAATGGTGATCAAGGAAGACTGCCAATGTCAGCCTCAGGCCTCCACATGTACACACATACAAACATACACACTTGCAATAAATAAAATAATTTTATTTGTATTCTAAAATTGAAATTGTTTTTGGAATAATTTCAAAATCATTGGTGTTATTATTTTTTAAAATAATTTTTATTACATGTATTGATTTGTTGTGTGTGTACCTTTGTGTATGGACATATGTGTGCCATGGTTGGTGTTCAGAAGATATTACTGAACTCATTCTATGAAACCAGTCTTACCTTGGTAATAAAAACATATAAGGATACTCAACATCAAGAATTAGCAAAGACCAGTTTAGTTGGTGAACAGAGACATAAAGAGTCTAAATAAGATATTTGCAAATCAAATATAAAGAAATAAATAAAAAAGATCATACACCATAATCAAGTTAGTTTCATTCCAGGAATGCAAGGATGGTTCAACATGTGCAAATCAATAAATACAATACAGCATGTAGCTAGACTCAGGGAGAAATCACATGACCATCTTAACTAATGCAGACTAAACCTCTAGAGAAGTTCGGCATCCTGCATGGTGATGCATACCTTTAATCCCAGCACTTGGGAGGCAGGTGAATCTTTGTGAGTCCAAAGCCAGCCTGGTCTACAGAATGAATTCTAGGACAGTCAGATTACACAGAAAAACACTGTCTCAAAAAAAAAATTGAACATCCCTTTACAAGGTCCTAAAGAAACTAGGAACTGAAGGAACATACCTTAGTATACTATAATAAAGGTTATACAGCAAACCTATCTGATAGCTAACATAATGGGAAAATTCAAGTTCCTTTAAAATAATGGGAGACACAAATGTCCCCTCTCTCTATTCACATTTAACACACTTTGTGGATTTTTGCTTATCCAAAAAAGTCAAAGTACCTTATCTGCATATAATGTGACCCAATATTTAAAATAGTCTGAAGACTCCACTAGATAACACTTAACTCCACTAAATTAACACTTTGATAATTTCATCAAAGTAACACAATGCAAAGTCAGCAGAAGATGATAGAAGTGGGCATGGCTCAGTCAGTAACGTGACTTTGATGCAAACATGAGGACAAGAGCCCAAGTGAAAAGCCAGGGTCAGTGCTCATTTATAACCCTAGCACTGAGTTGGGTGGAGAAAGACAGATCCCTGGAACTCATTGGCCAGCCAGAAAAGTTGATGAGCTCCAGGTTCAGTTAAAAACCTGTCTCAAAATATAAGATAGAAATCAGTTTCAGAAGGCGCCCAATATTGACCTCTGGCCTCTGGCCTCCATATGCACATACACAAACACACACGTGTGTGCTTGCATACACACATACACAAAAGTCACTATAGAAATTCAGTAGTTTTTCTATTCAGTAGTAATAAGAATGATGAGAAAGAAACCAAGAAAACAATTCCATGTACAATAGCTAGGAATAAACCTGACTGAGGAGGTTAAAGACATCTGTAATGAAACATTAAAACACTGAAGAAAGAAATTAAAGAGATGTCAGAAGACGGAAAGAAAGCCTCAGTGGCAGAGCACTTGCCTGGCACCCATGAAGTTCAGGTTTAATCGCCAGTACTGTAAAGAAAAAGGGGTGAGCACCCAGAAAATAGAAAGACCTTTAATGTTCATACATTAACAGAATTGGTAGAGTGAAAATGGCTATATTATGGAAAGTGATCACTATCCATCAAAATTATAATGACATTCTTTACAGAATTAAAAAAAAATCAACCCTAAAACCCATATGGAAACACAGTGAAGTATCACAGTACCTGATCTCAAACTGTAATACAGAGCCATAGTGACAAAAGCAGCCGAATACTGGCATAAAAATAGACATACACACCAGGAAAGCAGAACAGAGGTCTAGAAACAAGCCCTCATAGCTAACCCTGCATGCTCTTGACAAAGGTGCCTGTCTTAAGGTTTCTATTGCTCTGAAGAGACACCATGACCACAGCAACTCTTATAAAGGAAAGCAATTAATTAAGGTGGTGGTTCAGAGGTTTAGCCATTATCAGCATGGTGGGGAGCATGGTGGTGTACAGGCAGGCATGGTGCTGGCTACATCTTAATCAGAAGGCAACAGGAAGTGGACTGTGACATGAGCAGTATCTTGAGCATAGGAGACCTCAAAGCCTGCCCCCATGGTGACACACTTCCTCCAGCAAGACCACACCTTCTAATAGTGCCACTCTCTTCAAGGGTCATTTTCTTCCAAACCACCACAGTGCCCTAAACCACATTAGAGAAAATGCAGCCTTTTCAATAAACGATACTGGGAAAATGGGATGTCCACATGTAGAAGAATGAAGCTCGATCCCTATTTTTTTACCCTGTTCAAAACATTTAAAAGATCTTAATGTAAGACTGGAAACTTTGGCCGGGCAGTGGTGGTGCATGCCTTTAATCCCAGCACTTGGGAGGCAGAGGCAGGCGGATCTCTGTGAGTTCGAGACCAGCCTGGTCTACAAGAGCTAGTTCCAGGACAGGCTCCAAAGCTACAGAGAAACCCTGTCTCAAAAAACAAACAAACAAACAAAAAAGACTGGAAATTTTGAAACTATAGAGGAAAAATGTTTCCAGATATGGGCATACACAGGAACTTTCTGGAAAAGATTCTGAGAACCTAATAAACATCAGAAGAATTGAGCATTGAAATTTCATGAGATTAGGAAGCTACTGCTGAGAGAAACAAAGCAAACAAACAAAACAAAAAACAAGAGAAGTTTTAGCTTACAGAATGGGAGAAAGATGTTTGCTGACTATACTTACACTCACTAGGGGTTAACATACAACATAGGATATATAAAGAACTCAAAACTTAAACAAAAATAATCTTGAATCATCCAATCTGTTTGGAACTGCCACTAAAAATTAAGTGAAAGAAATAATGAAAGTTGTGGGGCCATTGTGATCATCACCCGCAGTCTGGGCAATAGTGCAGCAGAAGAGATAAAGTCAAAGAAGCTGTAAGACACAAGCAACTTCTGTGAGACACAAAGAAAAAGGGAGGTGGGGAGAGAGGGTAAGAAATGTTGAAATCACCATTATTCTTAATCATTATACAGTTTATTGGAATAATACAGTTATTCTGTGAATTCTAATTAGGTTTAATGAAGAGTAATGGGTAGAAGATGAAGTCCAGAATTTGTAGTGTTTTGCTTTGTTGTTTTGAGCCAGGGTCTCATGTAGCTCAGGCTGGCCTCAAATTTGCCAGGTAGATGAGGCTGGCCTTTAACTCATTTTTTCTACCTCCTAGTATTATAGCCATGTATCTTCATGCCCAACTTCACAAATGATTTTATGTGAAGTTCAGACCTAAAGCAGGGAAGCACAAAGATTATACTCCTTACCTGGAGCCTGAGTCAGCTGCTATTCAGTCAGTTTGTGACGAAGAGTGTTGGATAGGCTTGTCTAGGTCATTGCTAGGTGGGAGTGGTACCAGCAGCAGGCACATTTTGTTAACTGTGAGAGGTCAGGGCATAGTTGCTTTCTAAGCCCTTAGAAGGACCTGTTGCTACTGTCAGGATGAAGGGCAGAGGCTTGGGGCCCCTGAACTGCTGACTCAGCTGGTACAAGATGCTAGAACA